>JAJJWX010003778.1:0-17546 GCA_023529315.1 Papaver bracteatum | reverse complement strand
GAGTAAGAAAGAGCAACTTAAGCTGATTCCCATAGGCAGGTAAAAAGGTGAGGTTGTCCATTCATAGTACTAGTACATGTGCATGCTTCATTCATTAATCTACCCAATCCGTACAAAAATCACTTCTTATTTTATTTTGCTTTTTAAATTTTTTAATTACTAGCTACTCCCTCCGTCCCTATTATATAGGCGGAGTTTAGAAATTTCCTAGTCCCACTAAATAGGCGGAGTTCTAATTCCAAAGCTATTTTTTCCACATATGTCCTTATTAATGATGCATGAGTATCATCCAATTTAGTTTTACATGTGAGATATGATAAATAAAATAATATTTGTATTGGAATAAGGGAAAGATAAATTGGGAAAGTAGAGGGAAATTTATGAAATCTAAGAATTTTCTTATTTTAAGAGAATACTACTTCTCCGCCTATATAATAGGGACGGAGGGAGTACTTCTTTGTGGCACTGGTCACCATTGAGCTGTTCAGCTGTTCTACCAAAGTGATAAAGTTCGCTCAATGCGTGGCTGTGGATTACGTTACATGCATGAATAGGAATCAGTTTTTTGGTTAATTAGCCCTTGGATTTGAATTCCTGAGTCTAAAAGACAAGCAAAATATTGACAATGTTTTAATGTCCAAAACTCTTAATATACTGTTCTAATATCCACAATCGGGTATTTCACCCAAGATGTGCAACTGTTTTTAGACTAACTGACTAAAGTATCCCCGAGATGGGTTTTCAGTGGAATTATATTGGTAATGGATGCGTAAGAAGAGAGGAGTTAACCATGAAACTGAACTACTGCCATTAATTTTCACGGATGAACAGTGAGGATTATTAGGAGCTCATTCTTAAGTTCAATTGAATCTAAGAACATTACCAATGTTCTTGAGTTTAATTGAATCTTTGAGATTGATAACGTACTAATCAACAGAATCCCAATTCACAGAAAAAGAAATGGAGAAGAAACTATTCTGAACCAACTCAAAGAAAATTCCTCGATGGAGCCAAAACTGAAGTAAATACTTGATTGATTGATTTTCTAGGGCACCCAATTTTCTTTTTATCTCTGTTTTTTTATTTGATTTGGACAAAAATTGAATAAAAAATCAAGATGTTGAGGCTGCTGATTCGAATGAATGTTTGATGTATTAGAAAAAATGAGTTCTTTTTTGAATGTTGTGTGTGAATTTAATGATTGCAGGTATGGAGATATTGAGGGTGATACAGATCAATGGAACTATCTCTCCATTCTCTGTCACATACGAAAGGTGTTTGACGATTTTCCTGAACGACTAATTATGATGTTATTTTTTTTGCCGTGACTATGAAGATTTGTTTTAGAGGGATTAAAGCTCGGTTTGATCTACAACATGGAGATACTAGTAATTCGTTGCCGCTGCTATGGATTTAAGGAGAAGTGAGCTAACATATTACAATTTGTTTTGAAGTTTTAATGGTAACAGTAGGTTCATGGTACCCCTTATTGCCACCAGTTAGCCATTGTTTTGATGTGGTCAGTGGTGATTGAAAGGCTCAAGTTTTAGGGAAATAGGTACCCTTACAGAAATGGATTCCATTTGGGAATTAAAGTGTTGACACATTTATGTGTCAGTAGGAAAAAAGTAGTTGGATCATTTGAAGTGCATCATGACATGCTATGAAAAAAGTATCAGTAAACTACGTCCAAGAATCAAGACATTGGGTTTGTTAATAAGATGCACCCGAGTGCATATGTATATTCTGACAAAATAATTGGTTTTGGCCTAGATGCACCCGAGTGCATAATGTTTATATTTTTGAATTTTTTATTATTTTTTTCTTCTTTGATACTTGTTTTTGGTTGATACTTTGATAGTGAATGTGATGGTAATTAATGGTGGTGGATTTATTGCTCGAGATCATGATCTAATAATTTTGGTTACGTATGATATATTGCAAATGATTACTAGGATAAACCTAGATTTATCTGTGAAGTACACAAGATGCAAACGAGTGCATAATGTATAATTTTTACGTGAAATACGTTTTGGCTGGTTGCACCTGAGCGCACGATGTATATTTTTTCGATTGTTATAGGAAAAATGTTTTGGCCAGGTTGCACCTGGGTGCATAAGGCATATTATTATAGAAAATAAAATTTGGCTAGGTTGCACTTGGGTGCATAATGCATATTTTTATAGGAAATAAATTTTGTCCAAGTTGCACCTGGGTGCATAATGTATCCTCTTTTTTTTTTTTTTTTTTTTTGCTACAAAGAAAATTCATTTGATCAAGCCGAGTCATACATAATAGAGTTTGACAGGAAAGATGGAGCTACCCCTTCCCAACTATTACAAGTACCCATTTTACGGGTATGCTTTGCTAGTTTGTTAGCACATTTATTAGCTAGTCTGTTTATGTGCTCACAAGAATAAAATTCAAAGTGTTTTAGCAAAATACTAGTATCTTCAATAATGTCGAGCAGTTCCCATGGGATATCCGACTCTTCCCCTCGAATCGCTTGTATGAGACTCTTGTAGTCACTCTCTATGATTATTTTCCACTACACCAAATCCAGGATTTTGTCACAGGGCATATCAGTTACTAAAAAAATTTGTAACACATATACGCCGTTAGAGAAACGCTATGATATTAATTGTTATCTTTTTTTGTAACAGTTTTTACTGTGACAAAATTTGATTACAGTCACATTTATAAATTGTTAAAATAATTAATAGTAACAGTTAACCTAATTTTAGAATAGCGACACGTGACTCATTTGTCACAGTAATTATAACTGATTTAATTGTTATTTTATCTTTGCAACAATTAGGTGATGACACGTGCCTTACACCACCACGTAGGCAACGATTTGGTTTTTCCACGTGTATCTTTTTCTAACAATTACAATAACACATATAAGTTGTTGCATACTTTTTGCAACAAATTCCCTATGGACACATGTCATCTTTTTGTCACTATTACTGTAATATTTAAACTGTTACTCTCATTTGTAACAGTATTAAGATGATGACACGTGTTGTTTTTCTTCACAGTTTTGGTCACAGTTAAATCTGTGACAATTCTGTCAATTACAATTAAAAAAAAATGGATAGTCCAGGTCATTCTCATGGACCTGGCCTTCCAGTTTACGGGCCTGCACAATTAAACCTGAAACACAAGCCTGCAATACAACAACCGAACCTGAAACACAGGCATGCAATCTTATATTTTTCAATCTGTCAAACATTCTCAATTTGCAAACTTCAAACTATATTACAATTCATACATACACATTTACAAAAAATCATTCTATTCATTATGAACAAAAGAAACAAATATGATTGCAAAACAAACTTCCTAGGCACCAAAAAAATTAGTGTCTGAACAAACTAATAATAGACACCAACAACCTATTGCAGTTCACTGTGAATTGTACCGAATTCCCTACACAGATGAACATAATAACCAAATCAGTATGAGAACAAATGCAGAAACAACTAGCCGATTAGCGGACAACCAATATATGGACATCATAAAGATTTAAGTATAAAAATTAAATTCAAAGATAGTATCTTACTTGGTACAAGAATCGCATGAAACTGACCCAATAGATTTTAGAGATTTGTTTGACTTGCCTCCACTTGCAGGGGTCTTTCCTCCCTTGGGAGTACCTTGATGAACAACACCACCTTTCTTGCCATCAGCACCTACAAAAATGTGGACAGTTGCAGAAAATTAGAACAAATATGAAAATAGCAGAAACATAACAATCCAACGAAACAATCCAAATGAAAAGATATTTTCACCCGACTCCCGAGGAGTTTCTACTTAAACATTTTTGTACAAGTCTCTTATTTCCCTATAAGAAACACATAAATTTGTAGTTGGTAAGGAGTGTCAAATACAGAAAACTCTTACTCAAGCTAATCCTGGAAGTACTAAAAACGACGACATTCTTAGCAAATAGTAAACCCCAAAGTTGGATAATTGAAAGCCAACACCTGAGCTGCAACCAAATAAAAACAAGCTCAACTTCTCAATAAATAAGAGCGTAATTGGGAAGTTGATCAAGGCATAAGTTCAGGACCTTCAGGTTCATGTTCATATTTTCAATGGCCCTTCCCTTCACAAGGGAAATATTCTTCCATAATTACTTTTCTCTTGTTAGACAGAAAGACAGGAGCCTGTAAAACGTGGAAGAAGAATGAGGTGTCTAAAAACATGAAAGGGTGGGAACACTATAATAAGATTAATGCACTGTCAGCAGTTGTCGCAGCAAATTATAATTTAACAAATTTTTAACAGGAAAATCTAATAACACAACAACTAATCAGGCGTCTAACTTAACAAAACTGAACCATAACTAAAATCTATCATACTAGAAAACAGTAAAACAAAGTAAAATGCATTCCAATGCGAAAAAATAACAATATTGTTGTTAATCTATAAAGGTTTCCGTGTGGTATTAGCTGCATATCACAAAAAGTAAAAAAGGAATGGAAAAAAAAATGTAAAAAAAAATGTAAAAAGGAACATGGAGTTAACTTACTTGATCTCAAGATTTATGACCTCTTCCCTTGCTCCACAATGTGAAAATTGATCAATCCCTCACCAGATCCGGTCCCTTTAAAAACAGCCATCCTCACAATGTGAAACACCTGATTGACCCAACTTTTGAGAATTTTGTTTTGGTCTACTGCCGATACCTGCTTAAGAATGCAAGTAATCTATGCTACTCAGAAATTTTGTAAATTCAAAGCTTCCAATAGACCAAGGATAAAACATTTACTAGATGATTAACCGTCTCCAGATTATTAGATAGGCATACATGTGATGTGACCCAGTTTAGGCATAGATTCATGACAAGATTAGCATAACCAGTCCAATCACCATAAAGATAGATTGTATTTTCTAAGACTTTAAAAGAAACGCAACAGCAAATATATTACAGCTATAACAATACCCCAAACACACAATAAGGGAAAGTAACAGAAAACAGACCAGGGAAAATCTCAAACAGAAAACCACATAAGAAGAATAAGGTCTTGGGGGGGGGGGGGGGGGATTGATGAGCACAAATATAAGCATGGAGAGTAGTGAACCTACTGTATACCATATTTGCATATTTATAGGCTTGCTGTCACCACCTAGCAAAACAGGATGGTACGTGTAATATTTTTCTCAATGAGAATATTAGTTTTAACACATTCTGGGTTTACTTTAACAGATTCATTATAGACTATACCAGGGAACATACAGCAAGCGGAAACATATCTTCATTCATTTGAGTATATCTGACATAAACCATGTATTTATACATAAACCTTGATAAATGATTCAGAGCAGTGCAAAGAGAAGAAGTAAATCCAGAATTTCATGACACCATAATCTTGCTAGCAAGGGTGGAATGTGAATTATATGTCTGCACAATCAAAACGTATGCAAATTATTGATTAGATTCCAACAGTACTACCCTGAAAGCTATGCCTAACTACCCTGTAAGGTATCCCTATCTTCTAGAATGGTGAGACGTATGGAGTAAATACCAAGATCAATCTGACGATTACTATCCAAGAAGTTAACAGTGACAATGAAATCAGCTGTATTATTAGCCCAACATAAAAAAAAAACTATTAAAAGTAAGCAAGTATACCTTGACACAAGCTCAAAAAGATTACAAGCTTCATACTCCTGAGACTTCATTCTTATCTTCATGATTCCTTTTAAAAAATGGTAGGACAGATCAGTTCACATAGCTTCATGATTCCTACAAAAAAACGATGGGAGAGATCAGTTCACATGGAAATATTGGGAAAACCCACATGATATATATAAAAATAAAATAAAAAAATCAAACCGTACTTGGATCTTCCTGCAGACTCCCAATACATGCCAAGAGAAAGTAGGCTTGCATCACTGGGTGCAGACCCACAACTAAAAGCTAACCCCTCGGCCCTCGGATAATATTATTTGCAAAGTTAGTGCCTTATACAGGTTTCCAAAGTTACAGGGGTTTTCAGCAGCTAAATTGACCTCCATGTGCTTACTCGAATACCCTATTTCAAGCACATAAGTTTGTCTTATCTGTGCAAGACTTTATAAATCGAGGAAGAAACATTAATACAAAAAAAAAATGAATAACAGAAGCAAGGAAATGGTTACAAGCTCTGCAACCAAATGGCAAAACATTACAAAAAACTTCAACCATCCAGCTCACAAGAAAGTAATAACAACGAACAAAAGAAATCATTAAGCACAAAATCAGGTACATAAATCAAAAACCTCTTAGCAAGACAATAAGTTGAAACTCAAAACGTGCTACAAGAGAAAACTAAACAATTACCAAGATGTATCATAAACTCATCAAAAAAGAAGTACTACAGGCCAGGCCAAATCAGGGTGAAAATGCCATAGTGCCTCAGTCAGATCCATTATTGTCATGCAGATATAGTTTCTCCAAGGGATTCTCCCTGTAAACAGGGTCTCAGTTCCACTACACCTCAACTAATTGGATAACATCATCATATGAATCTCAATTAACACACTGATCATTAATCTTATATTTTATACACACATCTATAAAATGATAAACAAATTTCAGCCCTCTCTATCAAGAAATTTCTGAAGCAGAACTGGCATAAAAGTTGTGTAATGAATATCACAGCCGAATTCATAATTGATTCAATCACATAACTGAATAAAATATCTAACATACATGGTCTAGTTTACCAATGATGGCTCATATCAAGAAATTCAACCATTTTTACCCTTTCATCTTCATAGATATTTGGTAATCATAGACATTTTCATAGACAAAAACAAAAACATGTACTCATAATCTAACACAAATTCAGATTCAATAGTTAAAAATTAAGCCATAATTTTGAGGTAAACCATCGAAATAAGCGAATACAAAGCAATTTGTTACTGGTTCTCAATAAAATTAAGATAGTAAACAACGAAATTAAAACCAAAAATCCTCAGAATTGCAGAATATGTCACCAAGGCTTTAAGCCATTCAGTCCAGAAAGATGGTGTTCTTCACAATTGTAACTACTATTCATCAAAAAGAACATGACATTTAAGGGAGGCCACTGCTTATCATACACTTGCACATGAATCAGTCAAAAATAAACACATGTTGTTTTACATGAAAAACCCATCCAAATAAAAATTTGTCTTTCTTCTCTACCCAAACTATCCATATATAACCTTCAAAACAATCTTCAGAAACCAAATCCTAAATCATAAAATCCTCATTATTACCCAAACCACAAATCTTTTATGTATATAAAAGAATCAAAGAGAGGAAAGATAAGGGATAGCGAGTAGCTTCACTAAGTATTAACCCATTTCTTATTTGAAAATAGAAGCAAGGAATTCTTCTGTTCTTGCTGATGAATTTAGGGTTTCTCCTCTTCCCGTTCTTCTCAAAAGACCTGTTGAAATTAAACAAAAACAGAAAATTATAATTACGATCTCAAAAAACAACTCATAATCGAATTAAAAAAGCAACTGAAACATAAATCTAAGTTATTAGATTCACTTATCTGAATATGTAGGAGATGGAAAACATAAACCCTAAAGGAAAATTGAAAACCCTAAATTTCACATAACAAAAATAAACAAGAATAAAAAATAAACCCAAATCTCAAAGCATCAACTCATCAATCCTAAACATCATATGGGTTGTGCCAAAAAATCATTGAAATCTGAAACCCTCGATTCATAAATTCAGATCTAAAGGAAAAAAAAACTAAAACTAAGAAAATTAGGGATTTCACTTCATGTTTCTGACCACAGAGAAATCCACTGATGATGAAATAAAAGGAGATTCAAAACTTCTTCACTGTTGATTTCTGTCTTACTCTTCTTTACCGATGAGGAAACAAAATGGATTTCCATCTTTTTTCTGCTATTACAAGACGAAATACAAAAAGATACAGTTTAAGATTCAAGAAAAAGATGGCTCACAGTTGAGATTAAAGAAATAAAACACTTATAGATCGAAGAAATTAGTTACAGATCGAAGTAAATATGCAAAGATTGAGATCGAATCATGGTGAGAAAAAATTTCTTGTGAGAGAAAACGATAGGTTTTGGTTTGCTCTCTGAAAAAGAAAAATGAAACATGAATGAATAATGAAAAATGAAACATGAATGAATAGAAGACTAAATCTGATCTCTATCCGTCCATATAAAAGACTAAATCTTATCTCTAAGTAAAAAAAATTGCTTCATCTCTAGCCGTAAGTAAAAACCAAGGAACATCTAACCGTAAAATGCTCTGCTTATATATACACCCATAACATATACTCCCTCGATTCTGAAAAGTGTTACTATCATTTATCAATTTGGCTTTTTTTACCTAGCATTATGAGGGGGACTCCAAAAGAATTATAGGAGACTCCAAAAAAGAATGAAATTCAATTTTCTTGTAGTAAATTTTTTTATTCGAGACGATGTCTCGCACTCTGCTAGGGATGCTGCCCCCTAGACCGCCGCGACCTGACATGCCAGGTAGAACACAGACGGGAGGTGCTACGCCCCCCCCCCCCAGACCCCCTGTATAGCGTACCGACATTGTATTCATACCACGCCCATGCCCGCACCGTGATTTTTCAACTGCATTAGTTGATCCTATAATCGGTAGTAAATTAAGATATCCTGATTTCCGATTATACATTGGACCTCTTTACCGAAATCCTAGCATAATCGAGAGTCAAAGATAGATCATATAACTACCGAATATAGAGTTTCCCCAAAATGAGATTTTGCAAAAATCCACTATTTTTCTAATTTGGTTAAACCTATAATCGGTGATCAAAATAGTTCATATAACTACCGAATATAAAGTTTCCCTAAAAATGATATTTTGCAATCGGTAGATAAAAAAAAACTAGACTATCGATAATGAAGGGGCATATAAGAGTTTTCAACCAATTTTGTCTTTTTGTGTCGCCCCTAATTCTTTTGGAGTCGCCCCTAAAAATGATAGGTTTTTTAGTCTAAAATGAAAAAGTGAAAATACATATTTTCCAAAAACGGAGGTAGTATCATAGATAGCAGACTAAAAGCTAAAATCGGATGAACTGGAGACGAAATATATCAGAATTAAACATGACATGTTCAAAGATTACCAGAGTTAGACCTGAGTTTCTGATTCAGATGAACTTGACACGAAATATATCAGAATTGAACATCACGGGTTCAAATATTACTAGAATTAGACCTGAGTGTCTGATTCGGATGAACTGAGACGAAATATATCAGAATTGAACATCATAGGTTCAAAGATTACCAGAGTTAGACCTGAGTTTCTGATTCGGATGAACTGGACATGAAATATATCAGAATAGAACATCATAGGCTCAAAGATTACCAGAGTTAGACCTGAGTTTCTGATTCGAATGAACTGGACACGAAATATATCAGAATTGAACATCACAGGTTCAAAGATTACCAGAGTTAGACATGAGTTTCTTCGAATGAATCGACACGAAATATATCGAAATTGAACATCACGGGTTCAAAGATTACCGAGTTAGACCTGAGTTTCGATTCTGGATGAACTCTACAAGAAATATATCGGAATTGAACATCCCAAGTTCAAAGATTACTAAAAGTTAGACCCCGAGTTTCGATTCGGATGAACTGGAAAGGAAATATATCGAATTGAACATCACGGGTTCAAAAGATTTCCGAGTTAGACCCGACTTTCGATTCGGATGAACTGGACACGAAATATATCGAAATTGAACATCACAGTTCAAAGATTACTGAGTTAGACCTCGAGTTTCTTATTTGGATGAATCGACACACAATAATCGGGAATTGAACATAACAGGTTCAAAGATTACAATTTTTAGACCTGAGTTTCTGATTCGGATGAACTGGACATGAAATATGTCATAATTGAACATCACAGGTTCAAAGATTACCAGAGTTAGACCTGAGTCTCTGATTCGGATGAACTGGACATGAAATATATCAGAATTGAACATCACAGGTTCAAAGATTACCAGAGTTAGACCTGAGTTTCTGATTCGGATGAACTGGACAAGAAATATATCATAATTGAACATCACAGGTTCAAAGATTACCAGAGTTAGACCTGAGTTTCTGATTCGGATGAACTGGAAAGGAAATATATCAGAATTGAACATCACGGGTTCAAAGATTTCCAGAGTTAGACCCGAGTTTCTGATTCGGATGAACTGGACACGAAATATATCAGAATTGAACATCACAGGTTCAAAGATTACCATAGTTAGACCTGAGTTTCTTATTCGGATGAACTGGACACGAAATAAATCAGAATTGAACATAACAGGTTCAAAGATTACAATTTTTAGACCTGAGTTTCTGATTCGGATGAACTGGACATGAAATATGTCATAATTGAACATCACAGGTTCAAAGATTACCAGAGTTAGACCTGAGTCTCTGATTCGGATGAACTGGACATGAAATATATCGATAATTGAACATCACAGGTTCAAAGATTACAAGAGAGTTAGACTCGAGTTTCGATTCGGATGAATCGACAAGAAATATATCATAATTGAACATCACAGGTTCAAAGATTACCAGAGTTAGACCTGAGTTTTCGATTCTGATGAACTGAAAGGAAATATATCAAAATTGAACATCACATGTTCAAAGATTTCCATTTTTAGACCCGAGTTTTGATTCGGATGAACGAGACACGAAATATATTAGAATTGAACATCATGTTCAAAGATTACCATAGTTAGACACGAGTTTCGATTGATGAACTGGACACGAAATAAATCGAAATTGAACATCACGAGTTCAAAGATTACCATTTTTAGACCTAAGTTTCTCGTCGGATGAATGGACATGAAATATGTCGAAATTGAACATCACAGGTTCAAAGATTACCATTTTTTAGACCTGAAGTTTTCTGATTGGATGAATCGGACATGAAATATATTATAATTGAACATCACAGGTTCAAAGATTACCAGAGTTAGACCTGAGTTTCTGATTCGGATGAACTGGACACGAAATATATCAGAATTGAACATCACAGGTTCAAAGATTACCAGAGTTAGACCTAAGTTTCTGATTCGGATGAACTGGACACGAAATATATCAAAATTGAACATAACATGTTCAAAGATTACCATTTTTAGACCTGAGTTTTTGATTCGGATGAACTGGACACGAAATATATTAGAATTGAACATCACTGGTTCAAAGATTACCAGAATTAGACCTGAGTGTCTGATTCAGATGAACTAGAGACGAAATATATCAGAATTGAACATCACGTTCAAAGATTACTAGATTAGACCCGAGGTTTCTCGATTCTTGATGAACCGAAAGGAAATATATCGGATTGAACATCACGGGTTCAAAGATTACCCGAGTTAGACCCGAAATTTCTATTCGGATGAACTGGACACGAAATATATCAGAATTGAACATCACAGGTTCAAAGATTACCATAGTTAGACCTGAGTTTCTGATTCGGATGAACTGGACGCGAAATATATCATAATTGAACATAACAGGTTCAAAGATTACCACTTTTAGACCTGAGTTTCTGATTCGGATTAACTGGACACGAAATATATATTTGAATTGAACATCACGGGTTCAAAGATTACCAGAGTTAGACCTAAGTGTCTGATTCAGATGAACTGGAGACGAAATATATCAGAATTGAACATCACGGTTCAAAGATTACCAGATTAGACCGAGTTTCTGATTCGGATGAAATGGAGACGAAATATATCGAGAATTGAACATCACGGGTTCAAAGATTACTGATTAGACACTTGTTTCCGATTCGGATGAACTAGAGAAGAAATATATCAATTGAACATCACGGGTTCAAAGTTTACCGAGTTAGACCTGAGTTTCGATTCGATGATCACGGACGAAATATATCGAAATTGAACATCACGGGTTCAAAGATTACGATTAGACCTAGTTTCGATTCGGATGATCCCAGACAAATAAATATATCGAAATTGAACATCACGGGTTCAAAGATTACTAAGAGTTAGACCTGAGTTTCTCGTTCGGATGAACTGGACACGAAATATATCAGAATTGAACATCACATGTTCAAATATTACCAGAGTTAGACCTGAGTTTCTGATTCGGATGAACTGGACAAGAAATATATCAGAATTGAACATAACAGGTTCAAAGATTACCATTTTTACACTTGAGTTTCTGATTCGGATAAACTAGACACGAAATATATCATAATTGAACATCACAAGTTCAAAGATTACTAGATTAGACACGAGTTTCGATTGGATGAACTGAGACGAAATATATCGAATTGAACATCACGAGTTCAAAGATTACCGTAGAGTTAGACACGAGTTTTCGATTGGATGACTGGACACGAAATATATCAGAATTGAACATCTCAGGTTCAAAGATTACCATAATTAGACCTAAGTTTCTAATTCGGATGAACTTGACACGAAATATATCAGAATTGAACTTCACAGGTTCAAAGATTACCAGAGTTAGACCTGAGTTTCTGATTCGGATGAACTGAACACGAAATATATCAGAATTGAACATCACAGGTTCAAAGATTACCAGAGTTAGACCTAGTTTCTATTGGATGAACTGGAGACTAAATATATCGAATTGAACATCACAGGTTCAAAGATTACCAGAGTTAGACTTGAGTTTCTGATTCGGATGAACTGGACACGAAATATATCAGAATTGAACATCACAGGTTCAAAGATTACCAGAGTTAGACCTGAGTTTCTGATTCAAATGAACTGGACATGAAATATATCAGCATTGAACATCACGGGTTCAAAGATTACTAGAGTTAGACTTGATTTTCTGATTTGGATGAACTGGAGACGAAATATATCAAGATTGAACATCACAGGTTCAAAGATTACCAGAGTTGGTCCTGAGTTTCTAATTCTGATGAACTGGACACAAAATATATCAGAAATGAACATCACAGGTTCAAAGATTACCAGAGTTAGACCTGAGTTTCTGATTCGGATGAACTGGAGACGAAATATATCAGAACTGAACATCACAGGTTCAAATATTACCAGAGTTAGACCTGAGTTTCTGATTCAGATGAAATGGAGACTAAATATATCAGAATTGAACATCACAGTTTCATATATTACCAGAGTTAGACCTGAGTTTCTGATTCTGATAAACCGGACATGAAATATTTCAGAATTGAACATCACGGGTTCAAAGATTACCAGAGTTAGACCTAAGTTTCTGATTCAGATAAACTGTAGATGAAATATATCAGAATTGAACATCACGGGTTCAAAGATTACCATAGTTAGACCTAAGTTTCTGATTCGGATGAACTGGACACGAAATATATCAGAATTGAACTTCACAGGTTCAAAGATTACCAGAGTTAGACCTGAGTTTCTGATTCGGATGAACTGGAGACGAAATATATCAAATTGAACATCACAGTTCAAATATTACTAGATTAGACCTGAGTTTCTGATTCGGATGAACTGGAGACGAAATATATCAGGATTGAACATCACAGGTTCAAAGATTACTAGAGTTAGACTTGAGTTTCTGATTCGGATGAACTGGACACGAAATATATCAGAATTGAACATCACAGGTTCAAATATTACCAGAGTTAGACCTGAGTTTCTGATTCGGATGAACTGGACATGAAATATATCAGAATTGAACATCACGGGTTCAAAGATTACCAGAGTTAGACTTAATTTTCTGATTTGGATGAACTGGAGACGAAATATATCAAAATTGAACATCACAAGTTCAAAGATTACCAGAGTTGGTCCTGAGTTTCTGATTCTGATGAACTGGACACAAAATATATCAGAAATGAACATCACAGGTTCAAAGATTACGAGTTAGACCCCTAAGTTTCTATCTTGGATGAACTGAGACCAAAATATATCGTGAATTGAACATCACAGTTCAAATATTACTAGAGTTAGACACTGAGTTTCTCGATTGGATGAAATGGAGACTAAATATATCGAATTGAACATCATCACTTCAAAGATTACTAGAGTTAGACTTATTTCTAGATTCCTATGAACCGACATGAAATATATCAGAATTGAACATCACGGGTTCAAAGATTACTAGAGTTAGACCTAAGTTTCGATTGATGAACCGACACGAAATATATCGAAATTGAACATCACAGTTCAAAGATTACTAGAGTTAGACCAGAGTTTCGATTCCGGATGATCTGGACACGAAATATATCGAATTGAACATCACAAAGTTCAAAGATTACTAGAGTTAGACATGAGTTTCGATTCGGATGAATCGGAGACGAAATATATCGATTGAACATCACGAGTTCAAAGATTACTAGAGTTAGACTTGAGTTTCTCATTCTTGATGAATCGAACACGAAATATATCAATTGAACATCACGGGTTCAAAGATTACTAATTAGACCTTAGTTTCGATTCGGATGAACTAGAGAAGAAAATATCGTCGATTGAATATCACGGGTTCAAAGATTACTAGAGTTAGACCTGATTTTCTCGATTGAATGAATCGACACGAAATATATCGAATTGAACATCACGGGTTCAAAGATTACCATTAGACCTCGAGTTTCGATTCGGATGAACTGACAAGAAATATATCGAATTGAACATCACGGGTTCAAAGATTACCGCAGTTAGACCGAGTTTCTGATTAGGATGAACTGGACACTAAATATATCAGAATTGAACATCACAGGTTCAAATATTACCAGAGTTAGACCTGAGTTTCTGATTCGGATGAACTGGACAAGAAATATATCAGAATTGAACATAACAGGTTCAAAGATTACCATTTTTACACTTGAGTTTGTGATTCGGATGAACTAGACACGAAATATATCATAATTGAACATCACGGGTTCAAAGATTACCAGAGTTAGACCTGAGTGTCTGATTCAGATGAACTAGAGACGAAATATATATCAGAATTGAACATCACAGGTTCAAATATTACCAGAGTTAGACCTGAGTTTCTGATTCAGATTACTGGACACGAAATATATCAGAATTGAACATCTCGGGTTCAAAGATTATGATAATTAGACCTAAGTTTCTAATTCGGATGAACTTGACACGAAATATATCAGAATTGAACTTCACAGGTTCAAAGATTACCAGAGTTAGACCTGAAGTTTCGATTGGATGAATCGGACACAAAATATATCCAATTGAACATCACGAGTTCAAAGATTACTAGAGTTAGACCAAGTTTCGATTGGATGAACTCGAGACGAAATATATCGATTGAACATCACGGTTCAAAGATTACGAAGTTAGACTTGAGTTTTGATTAGGATGAACTGGACACGAAATATATCAAAATTGAACATCACAAGGTTCAAAGATTACCAGAGTTAGACACGAAGTTTAGGATTCAAATGAATGGACATGAAATATATCTAGAATTGAACATCACGGGTTTCAAATATTACTAGAGTTAGACTTGATTTTTCGATTTGGATGAACTGGAGATCTAAATATATCAAGATTGAACATCACAGTTCAAAGATTACGATTAGTCACAGTTTCTAATTGGATGAAAATTGAAACAAAATATATCGAAATGAACATCACAGTTCAAAGATTACGATTAGACCTTGAGTTTACGATTCGGATGAACTGAGACGAAATATATCGAATTGAACATCACGAGGTTCAAATATTACGAGTTAGACCTGAGTTTCTGATTCGGATGAAATGGAGACTAAATATATCAGAATTGAACATCACAGTTTCATAGATTACCAGAGTTAGACCTGAGTTTCTGATTCAGATAAACCGGACATGAAATATATCAGAATTGAACATCACGGGTTCAAAGATTACCAGAGTTAGACCTAAGTTTCTGATTCAGATGAACTGTAGATGAAATATATCAGAATTGAACTTCACAGGTTCAAAGATTACCATAGTTAGACCTAAGTTTGATTAGGATGAATGGACACGAAATATATCGAAATTAAACTTCTGGTTCAAAGATTACCAGATTAGACCTCGAAGTTTTCGATTGGGATGAACTAGGAGACTTAAATATATCGGGATTGAACATCACAGTTCAAATATTACCGAGTTAGACACGAGTTTCTGATTGGATGAATGGAGACGAAATATATCAGATTGAACATCACGGGTTCAAAGATTACTAGAGTTAGACTTGAGTTTCTCGATTGGATGGTGGACACGAAATATATCGAATTGAACATCACGGTTCAAAGATTACGATTAGACACGAGTTTTCTGATTCGGATGAACTGGACATGAAATATATCAGCATTGAACATCACGGGTTCAAAGATTACCAGAGTTAGACTTAATTTTCACGATTTGGATGAATCGGACACGAAATATATCGAATTGAACTTAGGTTCAAAAGATTACGAGTTGGTCTGAGTTTATCGATTAAATTAACTGACACAAAATATATCAAAATGAACATCACAAGGTTCAAAGATTACCAGAGTTAGACCTGAGTTTCTGATTCGGATGAACTGGAGACGAAATATATCAGAACTGAACATCACAGGTTCAAATATTACCAGAGTTAGACCTGAGTTTCTGATTCAGATGAAATGGAGACTAAATATATCAGAATTGAACATCACAGTTTCATAGATTACCAGAGTTAGACCTGAGTTTCTGATTCAGATGAACCGGACATGAAATATATCAGAATTGAACATCACGGGTTCAAAGATTACCAGAGTTAGACCTAAGTTTCTGATTCGGATGAACTGGACACTAAAATATATCAATTGAACTTCAAAGTTCAAAGATTACAAAGTTAGACCAAGTTTTCGATTGGATGAACTGGACACGAAATATATCAATTGAACATCACGAGTTCAAAGATTACCAGAGTTAGACTGAGTTTGATTAGGATGAACTTGACACGAAATATATCAGAATTGAACATCACAGGTTCAAAGATTACCAGAGTTAGACCTGAGTTTCTGATTCGGATGAACTGGACATGAAATATATCAGCATTGAACATCACGGGTTCAAAGATTACCAGAGTTAGACCTGATTTTCTGATTTGGATGAACTGGAGACGAAATATATCAAGATTGAATATCACAGGTTCAAAGATTACCAGAGTTGGTCCTGAGTTTCTGATTCTGATGAACTGGACTCAAAATATATCAGAAATGAACATCACAGGTTCAAAGATTACCAGAGTTAGACCTGAGTTTCTGATTCTGATGAACTGGAGACGAAATATATCAAAACTGAACATCACAGGTTCAAATATTACCGTAGTTAGACACGAGTTTCCGATTGAATGAAATGGAGACTAAATATATCGAAATTGAACATCACAGCTTTCATAGATTACCGTAGTTAGACTCGAGTTTCGATTCGGATGAACCGGACCACGAAATATATCGAAATTGAACATCACGGTTCAAAGATTACCAGAGTTAGACACGAGTTTGTGATTCGATGAAGCTGGAAATGAAATATATCGAAATTGAACATCACGGGTTCAAAGATTACCAAGATTAGACCTAAGTTTCT
>JAJJWX010003777.1:0-110717 GCA_023529315.1 Papaver bracteatum | reverse complement strand
CCATGCAGCCAATCCAGTCTTCCAGCCAGCATCCATCCAAACTGTCAGTCATTATGACTGTCAACCATCAATCCAGTCTGCCAGCATGCATAATTTATCATGGAAGCATAAATGAGCAGTTTCATGCAGAATTTATCATGGAGGCATGAATGAGCAGTTTCATGCAGAATTGAAGATGGAAGCATGCAGTATTAATTCCAACAGTTTCATGCAGAATTGAAGATTGAGGCATAAATGTGCAGTTTCAAGCAAAATTTAATATGGAGGCATAAATGAGCAGTTTCATGCAGGGAGGCACGAATGAGCAGTTAATGCCATTTAAGTTAATATTGAAATTATGTATTCAGCTGTATAAATAGGGAGGAGTATTAATCATTTGTGTGTGTGTAAGATAGAGAAAAAGATACACTGTAATACAAATAACAATAAAATATTACTCCCCAAGGGGATTCGTCCGTGGACGTAGGCAAACCATGCCGAACCACGTTAAACCTGTGTTTCTTTATTTATTCTTCAATTCATCTCCTAACCCAAAATACACATCAAATAATCGATTCAATCGTGTTTCGTGCCTAAAAGTAATTTTGCGTACAAACATTGGCGCCGACTAAGGGGATTACGAGAAAAGGAATCGTGTTTTCCCATCAAGAAAAGTTGTACAAAATACTTCAAAATCGTGTCCGTCAAAAAGCAGTTTGAACATCTTGGAAAATCACTGCTGCAGTCCAGTTTGATCGCAATTTTTGTGGTCCATCTGATCACAGCTACTGACCATATAATCACAGATATTGCAGTCTAGTTGATCGTAACTGCTGCAATCCAGATTCGTGGATCAAGATTTGCTGAAGCTATTACCTTCTGAAACCACTGAAATTGCATCACTATTAAGACCGATGAAACCACCCCTAGGACGTTCATTCCACGGTAAAAGATGGCGTAAAAACATCATCAAATTTTTTGCTGGATATTCGATCCGCAACATGGTTGAGTCCAGTTTTGATTTCAGTCACTGCAGTCCAGCTGATCGCAGCTGCTGTGATAGGATTCTGGAAAACCCTATATGTAATAACCGCAATCGCACGGTGTCTAACAAGTAGACAGAGGCAAGTACGGGTCGAACCCACAGAGAGCGGTGGAAATATCAATAACCAATATTCTTAAATGACTAACCAATCGAGATATGAATTTCTGATTTTCGAAAATAATAAAAACAAAGAAAATAAACCAAACTAATCGAACCGAAAGAATACAATGGAAAGGTCGGTAACCAGGGTTTATAGTATCCACCACTACTTTTAATCAGTCACTGAAATGAAACATAATTATGAATATGTGTCTATCCTTTGTTCTATTGACATGACCTATTAAAAATATTAGAGTCGCAAATATCATTGGTATACCCTAAGCATGGCACATCAAAAGACTAAATCTAAGCATGAACCATCAAATTGCATCAGCGAGAAAGTTATACGAAACCATGCCGATAGAGAAAAATATACACTGTAATACAAATAACAATAAAATATTACTCCCCAAGGGGATTCATCCGTGGACGTAGGCAAACCATGCCGAACCACGTTAAACCTGTGTTTCTTTATTTGTTCTTCAATTCATCTCCTAACCCAAAATACACATCAAATAATCGATTCAATCGTGTTTCGTGCCTAAAAGTAATTTTGGGTACAAACATTGGCGCCGACTAAGGGGATTACGAGAAAAGGAATCGTGTTTTCCCATCAAGAAAAGTTGTACAAAATACTTCAAAATCGTGTCCGTCAAAAAGCAGTTTGAACATCTTGGAAAATCACTGCTGCAGTCCAGTTTGATCGCAATTTTTGTGGTCCATCTGATCACAGCTACTGCCCATATAATCACAGATACTGCAGTCTAGTTGATCGTAACTGCTGCAATCCAGATTCGTGGATCAAGATTTGCTGAAGCTATTACCTTCTGAAACCACTGAAATTGCATCACTATTAAGACCGATGAAACCACCCCTAGGATGTTCGTTCCACGGTAAAAGATGGCGTAAAAACATCATCAAATTTTTTGCTGGATATTCGATCCGCAACATGGTTGAGTCCAGTTTTGATTTCAAATCAAGTAGTCCAATGATCGCAGTCCGTGATAGGATTCTGGAAAACCCTATATGTAATAACCGCAATCGCACGGTGTCTAACAAGTAGACAGAGGCAAGTACGGGTCGAACCCACAGAGAGCGGTGGAAATATCAATAACCAATATTCTTAAATGACTAACCAATCGAGATATGAATTTCTGATTTTCGAAAATAATAAAAACAAAGAAAATAAACCAAACTAATCGAACCGAAAGAATACAATGGAAAGGTCGGTAACCAGGGTTTATAGTATCCACCACTACTTTTAATCAGTCACTGAAATGAAACATAATTATGAATATGTGTCTATCCTTTGTTCTATTGACATGACCTATTAAAAATATTAGAGTCGCAAATATCACTGGTATACCCTAAGCATGGCACATCAAAAGACTAAATCTAAGCATGAACCATCAAATTGCATCAGCGAGAAAGTTATACGAAACTAAATATAGGTTCACAAATTCTATATGGCTTTTCTAAGCATAACCCATCAAAATTATTAACGAAGCATGGATCATCAAATAATAAGGCAGACATATTTGTAAAACTATCATTTACGAGCACATAGGTTTTTTTAAAACCGGTGAAGCAACAACTCATTCTTCAATAAATCAATAAACATTATTCGAGAATTAATTAATTCAAATCATAATGGTCTAATGCTATATAATCAATTCAAATAGCTTAATACCCCAAGTGGTTTCAATCCATAAAAACCCTAGTTACAAAATAATTAGCAAGACATGGCTTTCTCAAAAGCCATAAACAAATATATTAGAGATTCACTAGCTAATCGAAATGGAATTGGAAAAACAAAAGAACGCAAACCCTTGTTGTTCTCTCCTTCACGGCTCTGTAGCCGCCTCCAAACTGGCGTCGACCTCCTCTGACTTCTGTGTTCTTCTCTGTTAATATAGGTGCTGCTTTGAGTCTCATAAGACCTAGCAACCTTTGCAAGGCCCAGTCTAGCCGGTCCATTTAGTCTCCATTGTCTTTTGTTGTGCGTTGCCACTGCACAAAAAGTCGAAAACAATATCTCATTCTCTGACTCCTAGCCACCTCCGTGTACCGGCTATCCAATAGCACCTCTGTCCATCCAATGTAACCCCAACTGTTTCTATGATATCTATCATGAAATAACCAATGACAGTAGCCATTTTTCTCTTCTCTCATGTCAGAGCTCTATATATGTAGTTGCTGCTTCACTTCATCGTTCCATCTCCATTCATGATGGTTGACGTTGTTTTCCAAAGCAAATCTCGTCACCAGCTTGTACTCAAATCAGCCAACACACGGACCTTAACTTGATGCCAATTTTTCTTTCATTTCTGAGTTCCTATACTGCCATATTTCAGACCACATCCGATTCAATACTTTCATCTCCTCTGCCTCTGCACCGATTACCTCAGATCCATATGTTTTCATGCCTTCGCTGCTGTGCTGCCACCATCACTACCAACTGCATCCAATCGCAAAATCCCTTTTAACCTTCATCCTTCATGCACAGCTCATCTCTGCCATCTCGGCTTCAACTCTTTCCATCTATGTTTAGCTCCGTCGAATCACAACAATAACTCTTCTTTGACCGCAAACCCCAAACTACATACGCTGCAGTATCGAGCACAGCACCTTCCTCCAACGTGCAAAAAAAACGAAAAAGTACAGCATGGTCAAATGATTGCAGCATTCCCAAACAACAATACACCCAATACAGCTGACAAACGGATCCTCAATTCTGAAGTCATGTATTGTTAAACTGAACTCAGGCACTGACTCGCAATAGCTCAATCGTCCTTCCTCCAACGTACTGCTCCATATGTTCTCAAAAAATACCATTGCACCCATTGTGGGCACGAAAAGACACCAGCATTCCCAAACAACAATACACCCAATACAGCTGACAAACGGATCCTCAATTCTGAAGTCATGTATTGTTAAACTGAACTCAGGCACTGACTCGCAATAGCTCAATCGTCTCCACTCTTCACCACAGATTCAAACCATTTTCCGACCATCTGAGCTTCTCATACAGCCACAACTGACTGCAACTCTCGCTCCACACAAACCAGCACCATCTCCATTGATGTGTTGCTGTAGTAGAGAATCATCGCACCTGAACTTTATGAGCATTCTTCACTTCCGACTACAACATCATTCTTACCCACCTGCATCTTGTCTACAACACCAATTGCGATCAACTCGACCAATAAACCCTCTGAAATCATCACCAACAACTGCAGTTCACTTCCGACAACTGTCATCGACAGCCACCCACACCACTTTCTATTTTCTCGGCTGAATTTTGCTGTTGTTGTTGGAAGAGGTATTCAACTCCATCTTCTTCGAAAATTAACAGATTTTATAAGAGCTTGGTTGACTTTCATCTTCAAACAACTACCAACTCATGTCACTTCCCATTCAAACACGTACACACCACCATTATCTGACCCTCTTTGCTCTGATACTAATTTTCGTCTTGAAACTCCGGCCACAGACATTCAACTCTCAAATGCATCTGTAATTTCTACTCCCCATCTCGTAAATATCTCCATGCACGTTTAGCCGGAAGCTGCTTGAATAGGGAATGGTAAAGTAGGGAGAAGAAAATTGTTCTTTGAGCATTCATTAATGAAATGTGGCTGTAATAAGTCCATGTGCCACTCATTGCCTACTCCTTAATGGGGTTTCACGTGCTTGGCACACAAAAGCATTTCTTTCACCATATTAACTTCCGGCCTTGATGAGGTTTTGGTGGCACAACCATCCTAGGCATATAGCGATTAATGAAGCCCGGCTCCTTAGCATGTTGAGTAGTACTTTTGATATTTTTGTCGCGAACGTCATTTAGCTTCTTAACTAGCCATTTTCGACCCGATGATTGAATTCACTCATACTTTCTACAAAAGCACTAAAATAATGTCATTAGTCAAAATATCGAGTCCTAGCTAATATAAATATGGGTATAAAATGTAACACTTACGTGCTTATTAACACCCCCACACTTATATTTTGCTAGTACTCGAGCAAAACAAAGAATTGACCCGCTACACAGCTGGTCATATCATAAGAGAGAGTTAGACCCGCTACACAGCTGGTCATGACAAATGACATACACAAGACCGGCGACGCAGTTTTTTTTTTTTTCATACAACTGGTCATAACATGCAAGGAAAAATAAAAGACCCGCTACACAGCTGGTCATAACCCTAAAAATCATAATGATAATATTATTATTTTTTAGACCCGCTATACAACTGGGTCATAACATGCAAGGAAAAATAAAAGACCCGCTACACAGCTGATCATAACCCTAAAAATCATAATGATAATATTATATTTTCTAAGACCCGCTACATAGCTGGTCATAATATTCAAAAAAAAAAAATTAATCAAAATTCCTAACGACAGTACCACTCCCCCACACTTAAACATTACATTGTCCTCAATGTAATTGAGTCATCCAACGTAGAAATTAAGATGGGAAATTCAAGCAAACAAATAAAAGATAGAGGAAAGAAAACAAATCTGATGGGTTGACTCCCATGAAGCAAAATCGTATGGGTTGACTCCCATAAAGCATAATCTTTGTATCCATGTTTGCGCACATAAAGAAGAACCTCAAACAAGGTGAGGTTGCACCAAAGTAAACTACACAACATATATGTATAGTCTGAAATGTTGGGGATCAATCCAACAAATCATATCATCCGCCAAAATGAACCTGCAAACACTATAACCTTCCAAAGATGTGTAAATCCATTCCCAAAAGAAAACAGTCCTTAGTTGAGATAAACAAATAACTCACATGGAAAACAACAATAGAATGCATATTATTTTCTATTCGGGAAGCACACTCTAAATTAGGTTCCAAATCAGCTGAAATACATTCGGTCGATACATTATCTTCACTAGAAATCAAAGAAAGCAATGTATTGACAATGCAAAAAGGTACCTGATTATCAAACTCATCACAATTGTTTAAACCTATATCTAATGGTTCAAGTTTATGAAAATTAGTAACTCTTGAATCTGGTTCTAAGTCCGCGGAAATAACTTCCATAGTTGAGTTACCTTGATTACACATTGGAGACTGCAATGCATTGACAATGTCAATAAGCATAGGATCATCGGAATCTGCAAAGTGGGCTAAACAGACTGAGATCGGTTCAAAATCAGTAGTTACTTGACCAGTACTAGTTGCCTCCACATCGACATCAGCAATCAGAAAATCACAAGATGGGTCAGCAAAACATGAGCTCAAAGGAACAACAATATCATGAATAATCGCCTCATTATTATCTGCAACTAAGTGACTTATAAGAATCTCGTTATTCAAATGATTAGAAAATATCTCATTATGCGCGTCTACTGTCTCTAAGTCATCAGACTCAAAAATAGTATCTTTTGTATAAATATTTTCTTCTAAATTATCATTATATGAATAAATGGCGTCTTTAACACAACTCTCGTCCTTTTGAATAGACATATAATTAGTCAAATGCTCATGAGTTGGGTAAGATACAATAGATTCAGATATTATATCAGTATCATAATTCCTAAAATCACTTCTAGTGTCAAGTTCATTTTCACCCTCATGGTATTGGAGTTGATACTCATTTGAATAACCACCCATAGAGAAATTACGTGGATCCCAAGTTCCATACCTGAGACGATTATAAGCAAGAACTTCCTTATACCGTGACCCATACATGTATTCACCAAGCGTCATAGACGACGTCTCGTGATAGGTGTCATAAACGCCTTAATATTTATCTATTGTTTATGCTTTCTTTGTGAGTTTTCGTGTGAATTATGTATCTTATGTTTAATTTTGAGTGTTTAAGGTACTTTGGAGTCATTATGAGCAAAAGAAGGAAAAATCATTGATTTGGAGCGAAAAGCGCAAAAAGGTCAATTCACGGGCGAGTGGTATTTGGAGCCAGCTAAGGTCGTGTAAGGAAAGAGGTGAAGAATGAAGTATCAGTTCTCCACAACTGACAGGTGAGCAATAAAGAGAAAAGGGTGTTAGTTATGTGAAGCTGTAGGACACATATTTACTGGGCAACCCATATCCAATATTGACTGGATGTCAATAACTAGTCCGTACAGACAGATCCAACTAGGTCGAATGTGTCTCAGACAACTCACATTTATTTTACTTCCTCCTCCATTATATCTGAGGAAAGCGGCAGCCGTTGGTGTTGAATTTCAGAGGTGAGAAAACGGTTGATGTTATTGCCGAGAGAGATCGAGAAGCAGAACAGAGAGAGAGTTGAACTAAATCGAGAAGATGAATCTGTTAAGAGATATAAATGGTTAAGGTGGATGGATTTTGGGTCAAATTTATGAATGAGAGGGGATCTGTAGCCATGAATTAAATGGGTTTTAGTCAAATTTTGGCTAGTCAAATCAGTAAGCAAGAGGAGGAAAATAAGATGTGAATTACACAGAAGATTTATGGCTACTAATGATGAGTCTACTGGTGTTTTGAGGCAGAAATGGGTTTGAATTCATGGTGGTTTTGTGCTCAATTTCAGATGGAATATGGCTCGGCATAATAGGTAGAAGATGTTGTCTGCCAGTTATTTGAGAGACGAATGTGGAAGACTGAAGGAAGCTTTTGAGTTCTCGAACGAATGGGTTGGTGATGCTGGTGACAGAGAAGCTACAGAACTGCAGGTGGATTCGATAGTATGGCAGTTGAGCTCGAGAGAAGAATTAAGCTTGTGATGGAAGAGATTGATGGTTGGTCATTGATGTTGTAATGGACATGTGAATGAGGAGGATAATGGTGTTGTGTGTAGGATCAGAATATCGCAAGAAGGAAGCATTTGCGAAGTATGGTTAACAACACCTTGCGAGTATCGCAAGATTATTTGAAGAATGACGTAATAGATGACGATAGCAAAAACATGAGAAAAGTGTGATGATTCTGCGATGATTAGAATGTTCGCGAAAATTTGAAATGTAACTCTTGCGAGAACATCGCAAGTTAGATCCTAAAATAAAGAAAAAATTAGCTGTCATCCACTATGTAATTCCCTATATAAAGAGTTGAACAAGTGTAAGAAAGGAGAGATCTTTTTCAAGTGTTGAGTAAGTCATTTAGGAGAGAGAAAGTTTAGAGAGCGATTGTATTCTTGTTTTCTCCCATTTCTTGTAACATTTCTGTGAATCAATTAATAAAAGTGTTGTTCTTAATCTTTAAAAGATGTGTTGATTATTATGAATTCTTGTGAGGGGTGTAGTGTAGGATTTCCTGCTACTACATATTGGCGCTAGAAACAGGGATCCTTTCCTCGTTTTTAGTGTGAAAATTAATATTGTGATTTGAAAGAATTTGGAGTAGTTTGTGATAGATTTCAAATAATTTTCAACAATTCATTGAGGTTGAAGAGATGGATAGAAGAAGAAATGCTTCAAGATAACCAACAACTGTGAGAAGGAGTAAGAGACTTACTGGAGAAAGAAGAAATGAAACTGGAGAACCTTCAAGAATGAACACAAGAAATGATGGAGAAAATCAAATTCAACAACCAATTCAGCATACACCAGCGTAAAATAGAACTATGGATTATGATAGAGTGAGTGTACATACTTGGCGATCAGATTCAGTAGAAGAAAAGCGACAATTAAGAAATGAAAGACAAGAAGAGAGAGCTGAAGAAGCGGTTGGAGGAATAATTAATGGTGATGAAAGAATTGGAGTATTAGAGGCAACAGAGGCATTAAGACAAAGAATACACGAAGAGAGGAGATTAGAAGCAGAAGAACGCGCAAATTTGACAAGGAAAAACCATGAATTGAGAATGGAAAACATGAGGTTACAAAATAGGAGATCAAGAAGTACAACAAGATCAAGTTTGGGATCAATTAGAAGTGAGGAAAGAAGAAGTTCACCTATATCAAATATTGAAGATGAAAATCAAGATCCAAATGAAGGACGTTGCGAAAGGAGAGAAGTAATGGAAGATTGTTACATACCACAAGGCGAAATTCACCAAAATAGACAAAACAACATAGGTCAGGAGAATGAGCAGCATTAGGAACAAAATAACCGAGATAGCGAAGAAAACCAGGAAGAAGGTAGGAGAATATTACGTGGAAGAGAAATTCAAAGAAATCAGCAGATAATTGAAAGAGAAATTGAGAGACATTATGCTGAACAAGCACGTTTAGCTTGCGAAAGAGAAAGATTGAGAGCAGAGGTGGAAGAACAAGAATTCCAAGAGGAAATTCGCCAGAACAATAATGACAATCGAGAAAGAAGACGCGAACAAAACCGCAACAATGGTAATATCAATGAAGAATATAATAGAGTGCAAATAAGATATGAAAGGAAGCAAGGATAATTGATAAGAAATGAAAAAAAACGCAAAAGAGAAAATGAGAGATATAATGGTGTGCGAATTCATGAAAGAAATGAAAGAGAAGATCTCAAAGAAGGATAAGAAGAAAATGATAGAGAAAAAAATCAAAATCTCACAACACAAAACAGACAAGAACGCGGGAGAATGGAAGCAGAATTAAAGAGACCAATGAGATCAACGTCCGGAGTAAATGAGCAAATCTTAAGAGAGTTGGCAGAAATGAGAGGAATGCTAAATAACAGAATAGAAGGAGGTAGGAGATAATTGGATGAAGCCATAGAAGAAGTTGCGAAAACTCCATTCTCGCAAGAAGTACAATTAGGGGGAATTCCACCAAAGTGCAGTTTTCCTGCATTAACCAGCATTTTTGATGGGACAACCTGCGCAATTCAACACATTAAAGCTTATGTGAGATGTATGATACAGTGGGAGAATCATGATGCTGTGTTGTTCAAGTATTTCGCATCAAGTTTAACATAAGAGGCACTAAAGTGGTTCGAAGGTTTACCTAGGAATACTATAACATCTTTCCACCATTTGCAGACTACATTCTTAGGGGCGTACATAACTAACCATTCCTCGCGGCCTGGCATAGAAGATGTATTTGGATTAAAACATAGAATTGGTGAAAGTTTGAAGCATCTAACCATAAGGTGGAAGACAATGTGCAGCGAGATGGCTGGACGGGTGGATGAGAGATATCTTATTTTATCATTCATCAATGCAATGTTCACAACCAATCTACTATACATTCAAATTTTTAGAATCAAGAATACAATCACAATGACTGAGCTGGGAGAATTGCAGGAGGAGTACATCGCTCTTGAAGAAAAGCAGAATGAAGTAGAATCTTATCCAATTGCGAACACAAGCTCAAATACAGCGAGCGCAAGATTATTGTCTAAATTGATAAACACAGTGGCGAGCACCTCGCAGGCACAATAAGAAAATAAGAATGATAATCAACAGAAGCTGGTGGCTATGGGAAGCATAGATCAAGAAGAATACGAAAGGGAAGGAAATTTTTATAGTCGAAATGGAAACAACAAAATTCAAATACTTGATCAGCCACAAGAAACCTATGGGGGACAAAGACATAATTATCATAGGGGATCAGGAAGTCAAAAGATGATATGGGAAGAGATCAAGATGCCACCATTGAATGCTAATGTGGAAAAAACTTGGGAAGCTATAATTCTAATGGAGAACATTCCGACGCCATGGAACATGAGAAAAGAACCACTTTCAAGCAACCGAAGTCAAGAATTTTTCTATTATCATCATTTTCATGGACATTCAACAAATAACTGCAGAAATATTAAAAGGATCATTCTCAAAATGATAGACCAAGGAAAATTAAATCATTTTTTAATAGGGCATCCTCAATCTCAACCAATACCACCACCACCAGAAATTCACAGAGTAAATGCAACAAAAGGAGGAGAAACATTTGTCATAGAAGTTGGAGCAAAGGCGAAGAATCTGTTTTGTAACTCTATTGTACATTCATACAAAACAATTTAAGATTTTCACGACAATGTTCTAAGAAGAGTTTTTGCAAGAGATGCTGATGAAAGAGAGATAATGAACATTGCAAAAATTTCGCCGCTAAAAGAGTGGCAAAAGCAGACTATCTCTTTCACTGCAGAAGAAGTAGCAGAGTTTGGCGAAATTCATGATAACCCATTAGTAGTAAGGATGGAAATAAACCCAAAACAAAAAGAAGATGAAGAATAGGATGATGAGGTTGGAGATACATGGGCAATTAATAGGGTCTTTATTGACACAGGAAGTTTTGTGGATATCTTATTCTATCATACCTATAAAACTATGGGAGGCAGAGACGAGGATTTAATACCTCCAACCTACAAAATTTATGGTTTTAATGGTACTGATAATAAGCCTAAGGGAAAGATCACAATGAAAATTCCATTAAAGGGGATATCTTCTAAGATTCTATTCTATATTGTGGATGTAGATTCGCCCTACAACGCTCTAATTGGCCGACCTTTGCTATATGGGATTTTTGGTGTGGCATCGACTTTCCACCAGTGCATTATGTTTCCACATCCTAATGGTGTTGGAATAATAAAGGGAGAATGGATTGAAGGAAGGAAATGCTATGAGATTGATGTGGAATCTTGCGAAGAAAGGGCTGCCAAGAAGGGGAAATGGAAGTATAACATCAAAGAAAGACAAAGAAGTGAGAAATTGATGGTTGATTCAGTAGAACTAAGAGAAGACAGAATGCTGCAAAGCCAACACCAGCTGAAAATAACAAATGATGAAAATGTCTTAGAAGAAAATACTGTAGCAAAAAGCAACCAAGAAACAGAGGCAAAAAACAACAAAGGTAAAAAATTCAAACTGTGAAGTGAAAGAAAAAAGGTGTATAATTGATTTGTTGCAAAATTTTCAAAATTATATTTTGTTTAATAGTAAAAATGGGATTGAGAAATTACAGCAAAAATGAAAAATATGCCAAAATTTCGCAAGAAATGATCATTTATGATCCAGAATGGGACGAACCTTTATGGCGTACACCCTAGTTCGCGAATAAAACTTCGCAAGAGGCAAATGTAAGACCTAAAGTACGTCATAGAAGGGGGTATTTGTAACATGACTCAGCGATAAGGTTACACCGCTGCTGGAACCTGAGTCATGGAGATTTGGGGTCAATGAAAGCCCATCCAAGAGAGACACCTTGGATTCTCAGCTTGAGCATATGAATTGAGTTGGGCGACTAAGGTAATAAGAGCTCTCCTAAGTGGTGCAGAGTATGACCAAGGCGCCGAGGTACACGGTTTAGCCAAGAGTGCCCGGAGCGTATGAAACTACCCTAGCCATTCTTGGTAAGTCTTGGCTATGATGCACTCGGCCCGAAGAAAACCCCACTTAGGGTGCAGTCTCGTAACCATAAGCCATATAGGAAAAAAGGTATAAGAGGCTGCGAACACAACTGGTTGTTGTTAAGACTGGATGGGAGGAGATAGTCTTGTATGGCCGATATACGTCTCCTTGAAAGGGCAACCAGGGGGAAGATAATGGCGGCACCCTCCATTAGGGAGATGATAAGTGGCTTAAGACGCAAATGTCATGAGACTTTTTACTCACGGGAGTACTAAGACTTGTCATATTTGTGCAAAATTCCTGAAGAGGATATAATACAAAAGAAAAGATAAGACGAGATCAATGGGTCATTGCATGCAAGTGTAAAGACGTCCTGTGATTTCGTCGCAAGACGGTAATGTCATGGGGCTTTAATTTCGCAAGAAAATATAGGCATGTCATATTGTCGCAGCAAAAATACAAAAGAACAAAAAGATAAGGCAAGATCAATGGGTTTCTATATGAAAGTGTAGAGGCGTCCTGCGATTTTGTCGCAAAAGAAAAAAGATGGAAAAATAAGACCTTTACTTAGGAAGGAAAAATAAGACCACATCAGAATACAAGAACGAATGTAATCTTAATTACAGTTTATACTTGCGAAATTATACATAGGCAATTGCGATTTTGTCAAAAACTACTTTACCAAACAAAGTTAATATGCTCAATCATTCATCTGAATACAAATAACAGAGGCAAGTATGGGAATGCATAAGATAAATTAGATGTTATTTACTTCCATATGATATATTTATGCAACTATATTTTCATTAATTATATTGCAAGAAAGAAAATTTTACTAACACATGCAGGGTGAAACAAAAAGAACTTATATTAAGGATTGGAGAAATTCACAGTGATAGATTACAAGAGTAAAAGACCAAAGAATAAATGTACAAGTTTACAAGGGAGCGAGCAAGGAAGCAAAATCTATTTCAAACTTGATTCATCATTATCTTCGCCAGATTCTTCACTAGAACTTTTTTCCTTATCTTCATCAGATTCATCATTTCCATCTTCTTCAGATTCTTCTTCTTCATTAACTTCACTATCAGAGATGGCCAAGTTAGATACATTCTCCGGGATGTTGTCTAAAAGACAAGGATATTTGGATTGAGGAATCTGGTTATCATCACAGACCGCTTTGATAGTATCATTACGATAAGAAATTGCGTCATTCCCAAAATTCGCAATAGTGATCTTCATTTGAGCATTCAGTTTTGGAAACTTCTCATTGCGAGAAGAAAGATCCTTTGCGATCTTCGCCTTGTCATTCTCTAGTTCTTCAAGTCTATTGCGATATCTCTCTTCAGCTTCTGCGAAAATACAACAATAAATCAATAATTTGATGGAAATTTATGAAAAACAAACAAATAAATAAGGAAGAATAGTTAACAACCTTCTCTGTTAGAAATCATATCTCTAATCAAGGCCATTTGCTCAGTTTGAAGACTAAAATCTACACCAAAATTATTCCTGGCGTTATCTATAAATTTCGCAGCCCAAGCGAATTAATCATCATCATTTATGAGAAGGCAGAAGCGAGTTTGTTTCTCTCTTTCGTAGAGTGCAGCATTTCTATGTTTGAGATTATCTCTTTCAATTTGAATCTCAAGAAGAATTTCTTGAAATTTTGCTAATGTCTGAGAACCTTGGAGAGAAATACGGTCTTTTTCATCTATCAGATCACTATATTTGGCTTTTAATTTACGGATTTCTTCCTTAGAGTTGTGAAAGAATTGTCTAAATTTATTAGCTATATCCAAGACAGATCTATGTTCAATTTCTAAAAGACGAATCTTGGATCTAAGCTCATTTATGGGAAGAGTCTCAATCTTATTGTTTGAAAAACTATTTAGAGAAGTGTTTAGATGTTCAAGAAGGGTATCGTCATCCATGTGATTGGGAAAGGAATGAAGAAGAATAGCTTCATCAGTAAGACCATATACGTCTGCGAAATGGTAAACTCTATAAGAAGAAATTTTTTGAGAAAATAAAATATAGGGGAAAGAAAAAGAATTCCATACCATTTAGTTGCTTATTGGCATCTTGAAGGCTAGATACTTTGCCTTTTTGAAGAGAATTGTCTGATTCCAATTGTTTGATTTTTTTCACGAAGATTAGCAGCTTCGGTCTCTAATTCTTCATTTTTCTTATTCTTCTCGCGAAGACCAACAACTTCAGTCTCTAATTCTTCATTTTCTTGAGAAGTCAAAGATTCTTTGTTGCGAGAGCCGCGCGCCTTTTCTCTAAATCTGAGATAACAGCATAAGAAGCTTTCCCTTCCTGCGAAATAATGCAGCGTATTTTAGGAATAAATTATGAATTCAAGGCAAAATAAAGAAAAGAAAAATAAAAATATGAAAATTTACCAGGTTATTCAGCGAATGTAAGAAATTGGGAGATATAGATCTTAAAACCCCGCGAAGAGATTCATTGTTCTCTAAGAGGGAGGCATCACAGATAGTTGCAACGGAGTGGCAAGCATTGGTAAGAGGAATATCACCAATTCCCTGCATATTATTGGAAAATATGTTGGACAATTGTGCAATAGGAGATTCAGCTGGAGAATTCTCTTAGGCAAAAGAAGCATCAAAATCTTCATCATCATCATCAGTGGAACTTTCATCAGGGTGAGAGTTTGAGGGAGAAGGATATTGGACTTTTCGTTTCTTTGAAAGAGAGGCATCAAATTTATCTTTGCGAGAAACACTCTTGCCTTTACCTTTAGTTTTCGCAACTTTGATAGGTTTCTCTTCCACTTCAGCAATAACCTACACACACAGATGAAGATAAGAAACAGAGGCAACAATATATTGTGAAGAATAATAAAAGAGTATTTCTTACTTCATCTATGAATGATCGAAGGGCTGCTAAAGTACTGATTTTTCCAGTCTTGCTATAACTCAGTTTCAACCTTTTGACCTGATAATTTCGTAGATACATGAAAATATTGGAATGATCAGCAAAATTATACATGAGAATAAAGAGAATAACAACTCGAATAAAGTTTGGAAATATACCTCTTCTTCCCTCTCTGGCCAGTTGAACACCCCGGGTAGATACGCTGCGAGATTCGCAGGTAAAGCATGAGATCCAGAGATATATGGACTTTTTAAGATTAAAGGATAGATACACCACTTATCATTATTGGAGTAACGCGAGGATATATTCTTTCCAGGGTTCCAATAAATATCTTGCATGAGTATCTTTTCAACACCAACATCATCCTTTTTCCTTAAACGAACACCCCATCAAGTGTTTTCTTTCTTCATAGGAATTATCTCATAATTCGCAAAGAAGTTTTTGACGGTATAGTTCGCAGGAACAATCTCAATGTCTTTGAACTTAGGATTTTTAGCTCCATCAGGATAATGAGATCCCTTGACAACACCATGATTAGAGAACTCAAGTAGGAGATGAATGAAATCTCCAATTAATTGATATATAGCTCGCGAGAATTTCGCATGAGAAAGGATTTCATAAAATAAGGGAGGTTCAGGATCATAAAGGGGAATGGGAAGGCCAGCGAGAAGCTGACCAAGCGAGACTATGACCTCCTGGTGATTGCAGGGATAATTAGAAAAAAGATTGACAGAAATATCTGATTTAGGGCTTTGACGAGGAATGGGAGATAAATCAAAACCTCTGGTTTGAAGTTTCTTTTGAATTTCTTTGAAAGCAAATTCATTTTTACGACCGGCTAGAGGCATTTTTAGTATGAGAATGAAGGAAGGAAGTAAAAATCAAAAGAAGGAGAATCACGAAAAATTACAGCAGCATAAGCGGAATTTACGGAAGAACAATAAACTTGCAGAGAAGCAGAGAAGAAAGTAAAAAGAAGAGAGAAGCAGAGAAGAAAGAAGAAAGAAGAAAGAAGAAAGAAGAAAAGAGAAGAATGGGAAGAATATAAATAGAGAGGATAAATTCTCGAGAATATAAGTGCATTTAATGCGAAAAGTGGATGTGGGCGGTTAAAAGGAAGCGGTTGAAAGAGACGTTTCAAAAAATGGATGGAAGAAGAAGTACGTGTGACGAAATTTACGCAAAGTACAAAGTCGTGTCAGTACATAGAATATGAAAATATGAATAGTTGCGGAGTTTTGAAAAATAATTTCTCATGACATTCTCTCCTTCGCAGAAGACATGAGAAGAGGCAAGATGTAGGATCAGAATATCGCAAGAAGGACGCATTTGCGAAGTATAGTTAACAACACCTTGGAGTATCGCAAGATGATTTGAAGAATGATGTAATAGATGACGATAGAAAAAACATGAGAAAAGTGTGATGATTTTGTGATGATTAGAATGTTCGCGAAAATTTAAAATGTAACTCTTGCGAGAACATCGCAAGTCAGATCCTAAAATAAGGACAGATTATCTGTCATCCACTATGTAATTCCCTATATAAAGAGTTGAACAAGCGTAAGAAAGGAGAGATCTTTTTCGAGTGTTTAGTAAGTCATTTAGGAGAGAGAAAGTTTAGATAGCGATTGTGTTCTTGTTTTCTCCCATTTCTTGTAACATTTCTGTGAATCAATTAATAAAAGTGTTGTTCTTAATCTTTAAAAGATGTGTTGATTATTATGAATTCTTGTGAGGGGTGTAGTGTAGGATTTCCTGCTACTACACTGTGAAATGGATATAGATGTATGCCTTTGGATGGAGAAAAGATTAGGTTATGGTTTGAATTCAAATGATGCATATGGTGCTGCAGTGGAATTGCATGGAGGAACAAAGAAGGCTTGAGTCTGGTGTTGTAAAGGAGAATGTTGTTATTAAGATGGTTTTTGGTTGTGATGCTCAACTGGAATGGAGGAACTCAATGAGAAATTAGGGATGTATATGGATTTGTTGTGTACCAGGTGGATGAAATTCATGGGTTTATAGGAAACTGATTGGGAAAAGCATCATAGGACAAGGATGGCGATACAGGGCAATGTTGTGAAGAGTGCAGATGAATGAGGCCAAGAAGAAATGAAAGTATGTGATAAAAATACAGGTAATAGAATTGCAGGTGGTGGTTGGAAGTGCAGGTGAACATGAGATTCAAGTTGCGGTTGCGGGTAGGTGATGCTCAGATGGCATTAGAGCAAGTTGTGCTTCTACTAACATGGAAGCCGTAACAAGAGAGGTTGAGATGAGCATCTTGAGTCGCATAGAGTTTGGTTCAGGATCTTGTGGCTATTGTTGTTTAGACACCATCAGGTGGATGAAAAATTACAGCTGAATTGGTGATGTTGCAACTGCAAATAGAGATGCCATGGAGTTACAGGGAAGTGCTTGTTGTGAAGTTATGAAATGAAATCTTGACTTGGGAGATGTCTATACCGAGATTACAAGGAGAAGAATGACTGGGTTCCCATCGAGATTACCAGAAGAAGAAATCTCTTCCAATGATTCAGTCGAAGGAAATGAGATGGTTCCGAGTTCGATATTAGAGAGCTGTAGAAAGTGGTAGCGAATATTGGTACTTATCTCTTGTAACAATTGAAGACACGATAGTCTTGCAAATATATTTTGTGTTGTTGATGCCAAGAAGATGAAATGGGACAAATGATGGATGTTATGGATGCGACAGAATGGGTTGTCCTGGTCAAATAATGGAAGCAATGGAATTCGATGGTGCAGCCGTGATTCTGTTGAGTTGATTGCAGTCAAGATGAGCTGCAAATGAATGATTTGAGGTAGGCGATGTTGTGATGCTGCATTGCAGGTGGTGATTGCTGGAATGACATTGCAGGTGGTAGAGGATGTTGGAAATTTACAAGTCTACTAGTGTTAATGGGTTGTCTTGGTCGGAATGAAGCAGGGTGAGAGCTACAGTTAGTATTGATGCAGTTGAACATAAAGTTGAGTTTGAGAAGTACAGTGAATGCAGTGGTGGTGCTGTTGCTCTGCACTTGAAATGGTTAGTACAGAAGTGCTTGTTGATGATGACTGAACGAAGAGGATAGTGTTGATGTGGTCACAGTGAATAAATGTGTGCATTGGACTTGAAGACCTGTTGCTGTTACAGAATTGTAGTTGGCTGATTTTTGCAGGGAAGTGAAAGTGCGAAAAGGGAGTAAGAATGGCGAGCCGGTGGAACTAGTTCCGGTTGTCGGATTTCAGAATTTAAATTATGAATTATAATATTTCAGTGAATCGTGAAGGGGGTATGAGTCGAATGCAAGAGTTGGCGGTTGGATATATGAGCTACGGGTCACGCTTTTGGGTATGTTTTCGCAAGAAATAAGAAGTTGGGTTAGTTGGTTTTTGTGAATGTCTGAACTAAAGAGAAGGAGAGATGAGTTGCTGGAAGTACATATTTGCTTGGTGACAGTTTCAGACATCTCAGGTGGCCAGAGTAGTTTTCTGGTAACAAATTCGGCGACGGTAACCGGATTCAGGCGATGACGTCGGCAATCCGGCGACCCATTTTTGGACCCAGAATTTCCAAAAGAGATGTTTTCACACATGGGTTTGGTGGACCACTTGGAGATGGACTTTTGAGAAGAATGAGGCGTGACCTAGTTGAGAAAGAGTATCCTTTATGGAAATTGAGAAACATATAAAAGAGAAGACTTTTCTCTATATCAAATCTAATCTTATCTTCTACTTTTGTTTTCTAGGGTTTACAACATGATAGATTTTCTCTTTATTCTTGTTATGAACTCCTATGCCATGAGTACTTAATTTTATTATTGGTTATGGATTAGTTGGATTTCACATAATATGATTCCTTGTTTAATATATTAGTTTTGTCTCAAGATTATCGTTTATGTTTCACCATTAATATTGTTATATGATTTGAATGCTTATTTGGTCGAGTCTAGAATCGATTAAGTTTGTTTTCATATCTATTGCTAGATTAGGGTTATTATACGCAAAAGTGATGATTCCTGATTGCAAGTAGCATAAATATGATTATAGTTTGTAGTGATATATTCTTATGATCATATGTGAACCATAACCTTTGTTAAATCGGATTAGTGCTTTTACAAGTTTGATTGCTTTGATTGGCCTGATTTCATAGAACTTAATGCATCTAGGGAATTAAACTTGATTAGTGCTTTTACACATTAGGTTGTTCTTTTAGATAGAATTCATATTCGCATATTTTAATGTATTTGTTGATGACAAGAGGAAATTAGCGGGATATTTTTGCGATCAAGGTATTCTAGGGCCATTGATAAAAGAGAGATTAAATATCAATTCTAGTTATTATGATAAGAGCATGTTAGTGAATGAAAACGAAATCCTTAACCAATACTTTCACATATTTGAATTGCTTGCTTTATTTCTTTGTTTTGCTTTTATTTTATTTTAGTATATGAAAATCAGAAAATCCCCCATTTGTTTTATATAGGAAACCGAAACATATTGACAACCTAGTCCTCTCTGTGGGAACGATCCTTTCTTGCCCTTGCTATATTATATATTTTGAGTAGTAAGAAAGTGTAATTTATTTTTGACGCATACAACAGCGATCATCTCGCGCAAAGAATTCATCATTCTCAAAAAGGTACCTGAAATAAAATTCTAAAACACAAACAAGTAAAATGAAAAAAAAAAAAAATCCTACAATAAAATAAAAATGTTGTACAAAAATTAAAAATTTATATTATTATATTATTAAAAAAATTATTATATTCCTCAAAAAAATTATATTATTATATTTTAGGATAAAAAATTTAAATACAAAAAAAAAAAAAAAAACTATTTACAAAATCAAAAATACTAATTACAATATTCTCCAAGATTTTATTTTTAATAGGATAGGTTTTGCTATTCCCTAAGCGCACACTTGTCGCTCGCTTGCCTAGTATGTAAAAAATTGATAGGATTCAAAATCAAAAATAAAACCCTATACGTAATAACCGCAATCGCATGGTGTCTAACAAGTAGACAGAGGCAAGTACGGGTCGAACCCACATAGAACGGTGGAAATATCAATAACCAATATTCTTAAATGACTAACCAATCGAGATATGAATTTCTGATTTTCGAAAATAATAAAAACAAAGAAAATAAACCAAACTAATCGAACCGAAAGAATCCAATGGAAAGGTCGGTAACCAGGGTTTATAGTATCCACCACTACTTTTAATCAGTCACTGAAATGAAACATAATTATGAATATGTGTTTATCGTTTGTTCTATTGACATCACCTATTAAAAATATTAAAGTCGCAAATATCACTGGTATACCCTAAGCATGGCACATCAAAAGACTAAATATAAGCATGAACCATCAAATTGCATCAGCGAGAAAGTTATATGAAACTAAATATAGGTTCACAAATTCTTTATGGCTTTTCTAAGCATAACCCATCAAAGTTATTAACGAAGCATGGATCATCAAATAATAAGACAGACATATTTGTAAAACTATCATTTACGAGCACATAGGTTTTTTTAAAACTGGCGAAGCAACAACTCATTCTTCAATAAATCAATAAACATTATTCGAGAATTAATTAATTCAAATCATAATGGTCTAATGCTATATAATCAATTCAAATAGCCTAATACCCCAAGTGGTTTCAATCCATAAAAACCCTAGTTACAAAATAATTAGCAAGACATGGCTTTCTCAAAAGCCATAAACAAATATATTAGAGATTTACTAGCTAATCGAAATGGAATTGGAAAAACGAAAGAACGCAAACCCTTGTTGTTCTCTCCTTCACGGCTCTGTAGCCGCCTCCAAACTGGCGTCGACCTCCTCTGACTTCTGTGTTCTTCTCTGTTAATATAGGTGCTGCTTCGATTCTCATAAGACCTAGCAACCTTTGCAAGGCCCAGTCCAGCCGGTCCATTTAGTCTCCATTGTCTTTTGATGTGCGTTGCCACTGCACAAAAAGTCAAAAACAATATCTCATTCTCTGACTCCTAGCCACCTCCGTGTACCGTACGTCTATCCAACATCACCTCTGTCCATCCAAGGTATCCCCTACTGTTTCTATGCTATCCATCATGAAATAACCAATGACAGCATCCATTTTCCTCGTCACTCGTGTCAGAGCTCTATATATGTAGTTGCTGCTTCACTACGTCGTTCCATCTCCATTCATGATGCTGTTGACGTTTTTTTCCAAAGCAAATCTCGTCACCAGCTTGTACTCAAATCAGCCAACACACGGACCTTAACTTGATGCCAATTCTCTTTCATTTCTGAGTTCCTATACTGCCATATTTCAGACCACATCCGATTCAATACTTTCATCTCCTCTACCTCTGCACCGATTACCTCAGATCCATATGTTTTCATGCCTTTGATGCTTTGCTGCCACCATCACTACCAACTGCAACCAATCGCAAAAGCCCTTTTAACCCTCATCCTTCATGCACAGCTCATCTCTGCCATCTCGGCTTCAACTCTTTCCATCTATGTTCAGCTCCGTCGAATCACAACAGCAACTCTTTTCTGACAGCAAACCCCAAACTACATACGCTGCAGTATCGAGTACAACACCTTCCTCCAACGTACTGCTCCATATGTTCTCAAACAATACCATTGATCCCATTGTAGGCACGAAAAGACACCAGCATTCCTAAACAACAATACACCCAATCTATCTGACAAACGGATCCTCAAATCTGAAGTCATGTATTGTTAAGCTGAACTCAGGCACTGACTCGTAATAGCTCAATCGTCTCCACTCTTCACCACAGATTCAAACCATTTTCCGACCATCTGAGCTTCTCATACAGCCACAACTGACCGCAACTCTCGCTCCACACAAACCATCTCCATTGATGTGTTGCTGTAGTAGAGAATCACCGCACCTGAACTTTATGAGCATTCTTCACTTCCGGATACAACATCATTTTTACCCACCTGCATCTCGTCTACAACATCAACTGCGATCAGCTCGACCAATCAACCCTCTGAAATCATCACCAGCAACTGCAGTTCACTTCCGGCAACTGTCATCGACAGCCACCCACACCACTTTCTGTTTTCTCGGCTGAATCTTGCTGCTGTTGTTGGAAGAGGTCTTCAACTCCATCTTCTTCGAAAATTAACAGATTATATAAGAGCTTGGTTTACTTTCATCTTCAAACAACTACCAACTCATGTCACTGCCCATTCAAACACGTACACACTACCATTATCTGACCCTCTTTGCTATGCTACTGATTTTCGTCTTGAAACTCCGTCCACAGACATTCAACTCTCAAATGCATCTGTAGTTTCTACTCCCCATCTCGTAAATATCTCCATGAACGTTTAGCCGGCAGCTGCTTGAATGGGTAATGGTAAAGTAAGGAGAAGAAAATTGTTCTTTGAGCATTCATTAATGAAATGTGGCTGTAATAAGTCCATGTGCTACTCATTGCCTACTCCTTAATGGGGTTTCACGTGCTTGGCACACAAAAGCATTTCTTTCACCATATTAACTTCCGGCATTGATGAGGCTTTGGTGGCACGACCATCCTAGGCATATAGCGATTAATGAAGCCTGGCTCCTTAGCATGTTGAGTAGTACTTTTGATATTTTGGTCGTGAACTTCATTTAGCTTATTAACTAGCCATCTTCGACCCGATGATCGAATTCACTCGAACTTTCTACAAAAGCACTAAAATAATTTCATTAGTCAAAATATCAAGTCCTAGCTAATATAAATATGGGTATAAAATGTAGCACTTACGTGCTTATCATGCTGCATTCCAGTTAATCACAGTTACTGCAGTCCAGTTGATCGCACCTGCTGCAGTCCAGTTTCATAGTCAGAAGCCACCAAGAATGACTCATTGGAAATATCGCAAAGATTGTTGCCAGGATGTTCGATCCGCGGCATATTCAAGTCCAAAGTTGGAAAAATTTGCTTCCCGAATAACGTAGTGTCTACATGTTCGAGTTTGTAAAACATCAAAATCACTACTGTCATGATCGCAAGGTTGTTAAGTTTCCTTCATCTCAAGGTGCTTGAATACCCAAGGGAAAACCTCCAGAAAAGTATCTCAGAAAGTTCCAGAAAGGGACACAAAAGTGCAGCAAAACCATGGTGAAAGGTCCGTAAAGAAACAACAATAGTCCCTAGAACTATTGCTAAAAATCCAAAGGGTATGAAGGAAAACAGAAAAATTGTTGCAAAAGGCAGACAGCAAAGACAACATTTCCACCAGCGGTTGCTAAAACTACATGAAAAAAGACAAGAGTTCTACAAAACTGTCATCAAATGTTTGGAGGAAAGATCACAGTTCCTGTAAAGCGTGAACTGATGACGAGGCAAGTTGACGTGGCGAGGAAAGATCACAGTTCTTGTCACGCCATGTCAGCATACCACGCCATTTTTCCACGTCAGCATGCCTCGTCATCAGTCCACGTCAGCGTGCCACGTCATCAGTCCGAGTCATCACGCCACGTCAGCAGGTCGCGTTAGCAATTTTGTCCAGTCACCTGTGCCATGTCAGCTAAAACATGCGCGCTAAAAGAAAATCTTTTTCGTGAATAACTTCTTCGTTTTAAGTCTGAATCAAGTGATTTTTGGCTCGTTGGATCGTCTTTCAATTCCCTACAACATGAATCTGAAAAATCATGAGTTTGGAAAATATAATTTTTGAGATTCCGAGTGGCACGTCAACCTCTATCAAGGGAAAACTACACGTTCAATGTTCGCGAATGCTATTGTGCCGAGTTCCTACCCACAACATGCCCGTGTGCAAAGATTGTGAGTGCTAGTTGGATTCATAAACCTCAACAGGCACATGTTAGGTGCTAGTTAAAACTTCTACAATCCAGTTATACGAACTGTTGTAGTCTAGTTATCCTCAGCAATGCTGCAGTCTAGTTGATCATAACTGCTGCAGTCCAGTTTTTCGTCACAATTGTTGTAGTCCAGTTCTGAAGTAACAGTTGCAGTCCAGTTTCAATATAACTGTAGCAGTCTATTTTTTATTAAACTGGTGCAATCCAGTCTGGCAGAAATTCTAGTGGCAAAGTCGAGCCAAGTCGAGACGCTGAGCCAACTACACTAGGAAAAATCGGTGTTACAGAGATGAGATGCTTGAACCGTCCTCTTCATCATGACGTCGTTGTGAAGTTACCCCCCATTCACAATAACAATATCGTCGCAATTTTTCCCTCGAAATTTCGTAAGCAGCAAGATCGATCTCGAGCGACTCAATTGATTTTACAATTCAGAAGAATTGTTGCCTGAAACGTTTTTGGTAACACACTGTTCGAAAACCATCACCACTGAGAAACAACAACATAGCTAGTAGTCATCCTAACTACCACATATACACAGAGTCGCAATACCACATCTCATAAGGCACTAAAATAATTAAATATTTTTGCATCATTTCATATAATCATGCATACTTTTGTTCAATGATACACCTACAATGTGGAGAGCATTTTCTCATGAGGATATGCATACATTTCAATTCTGCGCGCATCTGGAATAGTGGGATTGGCCCCCTGCTTGAATTCCAGATAGCAGACAGCTTCAAAATTTCATGCGCGAGCAAAATGCAGCAAGGAAGTGCACCCTTGTACGAGCATTGAGCAGCATGAAAATCACTATCTTCTAGCGGCGAGTTGCATATCACTTCAATGTGACTAACCATCACTTGGGGGCGAGATATGTAACACCTCATGGTCTAAACTAACTCTCTTGGGGTAATCTGCATAACACTCTTATAGGTGCCTAAATTACATCTTTTGAGTATCAATTTCGTATGCTTTTCTTAGTTGTTTCTCTTGTATTTTTTGTATATTATGCTTTGTTTTCATTTTGTAGGTATTTTGGAGTCATGTGGTGAGAAAGAAGAGAAATAATGGCTTATTTCATCGTTTGGCAACCACGGATATTGACGGACTTGGAGCATGGAAAAGGCGCGAGCCTCCAATGCGTCCAAACTGGATTTCTTCTCAATACAGCCACTTGGTTTAGGCAGAATTGCTAAAGACAGGCTATAGTTCATTAAGGGGCACATCTTCCCTTATAACTAGCTGGGTTGTGTCGAATTCAGTCTTATCACACAATTTAATTTTCTCTTCACTGAGCCGAGAAGAAGCCGCTGCACCAAGTTCTCATGACGGCAAGCTCAGCCAGATTGGTTCAGTAATTGATGTCGAGATGGACAGAGAGTTTGGGTCGAATCTACATTGGTTTTGGAATTCAGGTTTGACCGAGAAAATACAGGGACAAAGTTGATGTTCTGCCATCGATTTCATGAGTATGTATGATGAGTTTGGGAAGGAATTTGAGTACAAGAAAGATCGGGAACATTGGGTTCAAGATGGATTTGCATTTGGCAGATAAAGTGGCCAAGTTCATGGTTAATTTGGGCAAGATTCCGACTGGGAAGTTACACACGAACATAGAAGAAACCAAAGTTTTTTCCACTGTTTTTGAATGAATGGTGGGTGAATGTTTGTGAATGATTAGAGTTATGGGTTAGTCTCAATTGCAGGGAAGGAGTTGTGGAAGATTGCAAATCCAACGAAGTTATATCTATCTCCACTTAACAAGATGCACAAAAAATGTTTGAGGAAATGCCTGAGCCACCAGTTTTGCAAAATTCAAGTTCAGTTTCAAGTTCTACTGCCAAGTTCTGTCGCGGATAAGCCATGTGTCTGTGAGGTTTATGTTCCGAGAGTTAACTGAGTTCTTGACCTCCAGGAGAATAAATGTTGCTGAGATAAAGAAAGAACAAGGTTTTACTGCCATTGTTAGATCCATGAGACTAATGGGTCATTTGCCAGGGGTGAGGTTAATCTAATTGAGAAGAAACAAGAAGATGGTTTTGAAGGCAAGGAGGGGACCAGGTGCTCATGGTGCAACCAGTATTCACTAATCTAACTCTAGTAGTGAGATGTTATGCCCTGGGTTGTGCCTATTAGGCTTGGCCCTATGAGCATAAGCTTACAGGGAGACGAAATTTGGGTAACAATTGGATAGAGACTGAGCCCGTTAAAACAGTGAGAGCAATGATCTGTAGCCGTTGATTTTGAACCATGAAAGGAAATAGGAGTTGGGTCTCTATCTGATTCGGTTTTGCAGGATTGTGGAGCAAGTAATAAGAGCTAAAAAGAAACCTAAAAGATACAGCAAAATCATCATATCATACCCCCTCTTCACGACTTCCAACAACCCTAGTTTCAGCGAGCTTTTTCTCGCTGGACAACCACCATCTCACCTGCATATCCATCCACTGCATCCACAACATACACCCATCATCTCTACCTGCATCCAGTTCACCACCTTTTCATCTCCATCCATCTGCATAATCACTATCACCTGCATATCTCCTCAACATCACCATCTTCGCACCACAAGTTTCTATACCATCAGTTTGAGACACAATATTTCACCACTAACAGTCCATCCCCACCTTGCTGTCGCAACACTACCATCATCAGCTGTTTGAGAAGGGGTCACTGCCATGTTACCACCAGTTCATACAATCAAGACGGGGAGAAACTGGACCTGAACCTTACTCGTTGGTACCAACAGCAAAGAGCAGTAGCGCAACATAGAAGAAGGCCACTCGCAGTTTGGTGCTGTTGTGGTTTGATTTCGAATATCTTTTGTTTTACAGATTTCTTTCTCATTGATTTTTATTGCCATGAACTCCAGTAGCTAATTTCATATTGATTAGGGACGATTTCAACGTCCGGAACTTGAATTCAAGTTGATATTTAAATTTCCTATTTCTTGCAATTATATTGTTATTGCTTATTCACTACCGTGCCAATATTGTTATATGAATTATTTCTCATTCATTTAAGTTGCAAATTGAATGGTTGTTTGATAATTCTATTGCTAATTGAGACCTCTTCGACCCATAATTATCTAAAGAGTCTTAATACAAGTAGTAATATGTGGTTATTGATGATGGGATTTTGTTAAATATCCATGTGTATGGAATGACACTAGTAGATGAATCGATATTTTGTGTTTGTGACTAGGAATAACCTATCTCACGGAGCTTAATGCATTTGATTGAGTCACACCTAGAGATCGTACTTCCAGGAAACTTGGCAAGTAGAATCCGGTAGTCGAGCGCTTGCGTGTCTGGTGAATTCATTGATCTTATTCATAAATTGAATCGACAACTTAGACTCAACTCTCCCTTAGGAACGAACATGCTTATCCGTATACTACTAGTTAGTTTAAAGATAAGTAGATAAATGTTATTTTTGCTAGTTCGACACCTCATCAAAATTGGCGCCGTTGCCGGGGAGTAGACGGTAGATTGAGTTGTTATTTGATTTTTTGTTTTTGTATATTGTTTTTATTTATTTTATATTTTACTAATTTATCTTTTTAAGAATATTATTTCAGGTACCATCAATCTCTTGCATGCGTGTGCACAATTGGGAATAAGAGGTAGGTCTCTAAACAAGTTGTGTGCATAATATTTAGCGAGATGAATCCTTTTGCGAACAATATATATGGTTCAGGAGACCAAGCATACTATGGTGATAATTCTGATTTTCAATCTCACTCTTACAATAACTTCCAACCATATGCCGGATATAATCAAAACCAATCTTTTGGCTATGATGACTATTCGACAAGACCTTGTGATTATTTTCATACATCGCAGCAACCTTTTGGTGGTTATGTAAGTGGGAAATCACAAGGATGGGGGGATATTTATACTTATCATAGGTGGCAATCTAGTTTCTTGCAGATGCCTAATGAATTCATGGATTTGCGACCTGCATGGAACCAGATTAACTCAACTCCCAACGTGACGAGTTTCATACCAAGTGAAACATATGATAGTGTATATAGACCCTCTTCGGATCGTATTTATGATTTTTCACCCATTAAAAGGGAAGAGGCGTGGTCTAGAGAACCTATTGTGAATAGTAGCGGAAAACGTGTTAACTTAAAGAAACTCTTTAGACAATATGAGCAGTTGGAAGAAGAGGGAGCAACGAAAGAGACTCTTCGAGCAATTACTAGGGCCATACATGATGAGGTTAATCGCCGTGTTGATAATGGAGAAGAGCCCCAAGAAGAAGATTCCGAGGATGATGAACCCTTGGAAAATATTGATAATGATAGTGCTACTAGTTCAACTCATGATTTTATTAATCATTCTCCTATTCAAAAGGAAGAAGTTGAGTCTAGAAACATTACCATTGTTGATGGTAAGACTTATTTTGTGTATGAGAGCGATGATGATTATGACTTCTTTGTGCACCGTACCTCAAATTCAAATATCGTCGATACTTTGAATGAGAAGTCAACTTGTGAAGAACGTAAGGATTACGATAATTTTCTTATGGAAGATCCTGATTTCTTTTCCGATGAGGAGGACTTGGTTATAGAAGAAACCAACTAATGTCTTGCCAAGAGTTCGAGTGATAATGATGATACTTGTGATGTGAGAATGGAAGTGTCCAGCAGTACCAAGGATCCCGAAATACAAGAGGTTTTGCAAGGTTTGTCTAACCCTTTATGTGAATCTCTATCTAATGTTGATCCTCCCAAACTAGAAGTGACTTCCCAAAGAGTTGTTAATCCATATTTTAGGAAAATACCTCATTTGGGGATGGAATTATGTGCTTCTAAAGTTTTATCTGAATTTCTTGCATCTAAGTATCCACCATATGTGTTTGAGTCTAACACCATGCATATTTTCCAAGAGGAACAAATAGAAGTACCTTCCACTTATGTTTTGTATACACTTTCAAGTGTAGAAAAGACTAAGTGTGGGGGTAACTCTTATGGGTTGATAGTTTCATTTTTCCCACAATTTTCTAACATTCTTGTGAAGCTTTTTCAATATATGTAGATTGTTTCGTGGGTGGATCCTCAAATTTTCAGATTGTTGATATATGGGAAGTCTATTTTGAATATTACTCGTATGCGTCGATAAGGTGAATAATTCCAATTCTTACTTCCTTGTCTTTTTCAAGGATTCCTCTTATTCTTGTTGCAATGGTTTGAAACATTGAGGACAATGTTTGATTTAAGTGTGGGGGTAGGGTATAATATGAACAAAAAAAATTTACGTATACAAAACTCTAACTTTTAGAGATTTTTGAACAATTTAGAATAAACACTAGCCTTTCTAAGTAGATGGAATTTTTTCTTGACGGTGAGGTATATATATTGGCTGAGTCAGGGTTAAATTCCAACTAAATAGCTAGTTTAGTGTTTATCCTCTATTTTTCAGAAATAACTATGAGTTGGAGTATCATTTGTAGTTATGTAATTTGTATATAATTTGTAGAGTTTGATGCCAATAAATAAATAAATTGCATGATAAACTTCAAAATCTAGAAACTCATGCCTTCATGATGACACTAAACAATATAAGTGGATGGAACCATCTTGGTTGCAGGAGTTGAGGAACCCATTAACTAAAAAAAACAGAGCTCATGAGTTAGAAATTATATGATAGTTGCTACCATATCTCGGAATCGTCACCATATCACCTTCAGTTTTTACTTTTGCATACTTTTTGTTACTCTAAGTGATTTGGTGGGGCACTAACATCGATTTGTTATTATTGTTAGGATGAAATAGAGTGATTGAGTTACTAAAAAAAAAAAGACCAGACCAATTAGACCAATCGGAGTATATATACATGAAAAAAAAAATGAAAAAAAAAATGTGAAAAAAAAATGACACTTGGATAGCAATATGTGTGTGTTCTCCCTGTCTCCGTCGCCTAAACAAGCGTGGAATGCAGGATCCAAGGGAACTATCATGTAATCTGCTAACAAGAATCATGCTCTTGGATCCAAAAGATCCAATCATGTTGTCAAATAAAAGAAAAAGAAAAAGTGAAAAAGAAAAAGAAAAGAAAAGAAAAATTATTATTGTGTTGAATAAAGTCGACTCATGGTTCCCTTGTATATGCCAGTTGAGTTGATGTAGAATTAAGATTGTTGACCGCTGGTTCCCTTGTATATGCCAGTGTGTTGACACTAGAATTCAGACCAGTAGCTCAATCCAATAGGATGCATAGGTTCATTTTGGCAGTGACCTTCATACATATATAGGAAACTCCGATCACTTGTAAACATTCGCAACATCTACCTCTATATCCATCTTCTTAATCTTTTCATTGTGATTGTGGTTAGTCATATTTCAAGTATTGTGGTTTGTTCGACTTTCTAAGAAAAACTTTATTTTACTTATATATGAATTGAATTTGCATCAAGGTACCTCCTCATGTAATCATTTTGGATTCGTTCATAGACTTTTAACAGGTAGCTGAAATTTGGAGTAAAAGGTTTGTAGGTACACCTCTTGTAAACCTTCACGAGACTATAACTCGTCCACTAGGGACACCTAGGGGTTCAAAGTCTTGTTATTTATGCTAAGAGTAACCGTAGCCTCGACGACATGGAGTTGTTGTATTTTAGTTTCATTTTGTTTGCTCGAGGACTAGCAAAGATAAAGTGTGGGGAAATTTGATAGGTGCCTAAATTACATCTTTTGAGTATCAATTTCATATGCTTTTCTTAGTTGTTTCTCTTGTATTTTTTGTATATTATGCTTTGTTTTCATTTTGTAGGTATTTTGGAGTCATGTGGTGAGAAAGAAGAGAAAAAATGGCTTATTGCATCGTTTGGCAACCACGGATATTGACGGACTTGGAGCATGGAAAAGGAGTGAGCCTCCAATGCGTCCAAACTAGATTTCTTCTCAAGACAGCCACTTGGTTTAGGCAGAATTTCTAAAGACAGGCTATAGTTCGTTAAGGGGGCACCTCTTCCCTTATAAATAGCTGGGTTGTGTCAAATTCAGTCTTATCACACAATTTAATTTTCTCTTCACTGAGCCGAGAAGACGCCTTTGCACCAAGTTCACACGCCGGCAAGCTTAGCCAGATTGGTTCAGTAATTGATGCCGAGATAGACAAAGAGTTTGGGTCGAATCTACATTAGTTTTGGAATTCAGGTTTGACCGAGAAAATACAGGGACAAAGTTGATGTTCTGCCATCGATTTCATGAGTATGTATGATGAGTTTGGGCAGGAATTTGAGTACAATAAAGATCAGCAACATTGGGTTCAATCTGGATTTGCATTTGGCAGATAAAGTGGCCAAGTTCATGGTTGATTTTGGCAAGATTCCGACTGGTAAGTTACACACGAACACAGAAGAAACCCAAGTTGTTGCCACTGCTTTTGAATATATAGTGGGTGAATGTTTGTGAATGATTAGAGTTATGGGTTAGTCTCAATTGCAGGGAAGGAGCTGTGGAAGATTGTAAATCCAACGAAGTTAAATCTATCTCCACTTAACAAGATGCATATAAAATGTTTGAGGAAATGCCCGAGCCACCAGTTCTGCAAAATTCAAGTTCAGTTTCAAGTTCTACTGCCAAGTTCTGCCGCGGATAAGCCATGGGTCTATGAGGTTTATGTTCTGAGAGTTAACTGAGTTCTTAACCTCCGGGAGAATAAATGTTGCTGAGATAAAGAAAGAACAAGGTTTTACTGCCATTGTTAGAGCCATGAGACTGATGGGTCATTTGCCAGGGGTGAGGTCAATCTAATTGAGAAGAAACAAGGAGCTGGTTTTGAAGGCAAGGAGGGGACCAGGTGCTCATGGTCCAACTAGTATTCACTAATCTAACTCTTGTAGTGAGCTGTTATACCCTAAGTTCTGCATCTATTAGGCTTGGACCTATGAGAAGAAGCTTATAGGGAGACGTAATTTGGGTAAAAATTGGATAGAGACTGAGCCCGTTAAAACAGTGAGAGCCATGACCTGTAGCCGTTGATTTTGAACCATGAAAGGAAATAGGAGTTGGGTCTCTATCTGATTCGGTTTTGCAGGATTGTGGAGCAAGTAATAAGAGCTATAAAAGAAACCTAAAAGCTATAGCAAAATCATCATCTCATACCCCCTCTTCACGACTTCCAACAACCCTAGTTTCAGTGAGATTTTTCTCACTGGACAACCACCATCTCACCTGCATATCCATCTACTACATCTACAACATACACCCATCATCTCCACCTGCATCCAGTTCACCACCTTTGCATCTCCATCCATCTGCATATCTCCTCAACAGCACCATCTTCGCACCATCAGTTCGCGACACACTATTTCACCACCAACAATCCATCCCCACCTTGCTGTCGCAACACTACCATCATCAGCTGTTTGAGAAGTGGTCACTGCCATATTACCACCAGTTCATACAATCAAGACGGGGAGAAACTGGACCTGAACCTTACTCGTTAGTACCAACAGCAAGGAGCAGTAGCGCAGCATAGAAGAAGGCCACCAGCAGTTTGGTGTTGCTGTGGTTTGATTTCGAATATCTTTTGTTTTACAGATTTTTTTCTCATTGATTTTTATTGCCATGAACTCCAGTAGCTAATTGCATATTGATTAGGGACGATTATAACGTCCGGAACTTGAATTCAAGTTGATATTTAAATTTCCTATTTCTTGCAATTATATTGTTATTTCTTATTCACTACCTTGCCAATATTGTTATATGAATTATTTCTCATTCGTTTAAGTTGCAAATTGAATGGTTGTTTGATAATTCTATTGCTAATTGAGACCTCTTTGACCCGTAATTATATAGAGAGTCTTAATACAAGTAGTAATATGTGGTTATTGATGATGGGATTTTTTTAAATATCCATGTGTATTGAATGACACTACTAGATAAATCGAGCTTTTGTGTTTGTCACTAGGAATAACCTATCTCACGGAGCTTAATACATTTGATTGAGTCACACCTAGAGAGCGTACTTCTAGGAAACTTGGCAAGTAGAATTCGGTAGTCGAGCTCTTCCGTTTCCGGTGAATTTATGAGATTGCGGGATATTTGAACGTACTAAATATTCTAGGATTATTAGTAATGGGTGATTACATAAATTAGCTATATCAATAAGATTCATGTTTTGTGACTTAGAAGAAGTCCTTTATCATTCTCATTCTCATATTTGCATTTCTTATTCAGAAATTGAATCGACAACTTAGACTCAACTCTCCCTTAGGAACGAACCTGCTTATCCGTATACTACTAGTTAGTTTAAAGAGAAGTAGAGAAATATTATTTTTGCGAGTTCGACACCTCGTCACACTCCATACGCTTGAGGGAGAGTTACATAGCACCTAAATGCAATGTGGAATTTAGCTTCTGAAAATCGAAACTTCAGGTAACCCAAATTTCTTAATCCTCCAATGAGTTACAAGATTAAGAGGGGGCGAGCATACACCCTAATATTTTGATGCAATTATTGCAATCAGTAATGTTAAACTATTACAGTTAAGTTGATCGAATTGTTGTAGTCCAGTTCAAAAGCAACTGTTGCACTCAGTTGGACGCAACTGATGCAGTCCAGTTTTGCTCATCAATTTTGTACTCAGTTGGACACAACTGATGCAGTCTGGTTGCACTCGGTTGGACGCAACTGATGTAGTCCATTTTGCTCATAAATTCTGCACTCAGTTGGACGCAACTGATGCAGTCTAGTTTTATTTATAAATGTTACACTCAGGTTTATCGAACTATTTTAGCCCAGTTCCTCAGCAACTATTGCAGTCCAAGATGACCGCAGCTTCTGCAGTGCAATCCTGCCTGTCGTTTCTGCAGTCCAGCTGATCGCAGCTGCTACAGTGAGGCCCGTCGTTCCTGTAGTGTAGTCCTGCCCGTCGTTCCTGCAGTCTAGATGATCGCAGCTGCTGCAGTGAGGTTCATCATTCATGTAGTCCAGCTGATCGCAGCTACTGCAGTGTATCTCTATTTGCAGCTCCTGCAGTCAAGCTGATCGCAGCTGCTGCAGTGCATTTATGCTCGCTGCTGATGTAGTCCAGCTGATCGAAGATGCTGTAGTCCAGCATAGCTCGTCACTCCTGCAATCCAGCTGATCACAGCTGCTGCAGTGAAATGTTTCTCGTCGCTGCTGCATTTCAGCTAATCGAAGTTGCTGCAGTCCAGCTCTGTTCGCAACTCCTACATTCCAGCTGATCGTAGCTGCTGCAGTGCAATTTTTCTCATCGCTGTTGTAGTACAACTGATCGAAGATGCTGCAGTCCAGCTATGTTCGCATCTCCTGCAGTCCAGCTGATCGCAGTTGATGCAGTGAAACTTTGCTCGATGTTGTTGCAGTCCAGATATGTTCGCATCTCCTGAAGTCCAGCTGATCACAGCTGTTGCAGTGCATCTTTGATCGTCGTTGTTGCAGTTCAGATGATCGAAGCTACTGAAGTCCAGCTTTGTTCGCAGCTCCTGCAGTCCAGCTGATCGCAGCTGCTGCAAACCAGCTTTGCTCAATGTTTTTACTACCCAGTTTTCCAGATTACTGTTGATGACAGCTTTTTTTGTGGCTGTCGCAGTCCATCCCAGTTCCGTAACAACTATAGAGATTTGGTATACATCGATGTTGCTACCCTGATTCATATAACTATTGAAGACATGTAAAGATCAATGTCACATCCAGTAGCTCAACCAAGACCATTGGAGGTCCAACAACACACAAATTCTATTACCATCTCAACTACTAAAGAGTTACACCCTTTCGCTCGCAACTACAGCGGCTCAGTCCGTAATTGATGACAGCTTAATACCAATAGCTACTACTACTTAGTTTGGTCGGAAATTACTGACAGTCTGCAAATTCAAATTTGGTTTACAACAACAGCGAACACAAATTCCAGCTGAGTGACGTCAAATTAGCTCATCTTTTCCAAACGAAGGTTACTAGTCAAGTCCTACGCAACTACTACAGTTCAGTTTTTCATCATAAGTTACCGCTCACTCTCAACACCACTCCGCTCAGCATCACACTTCCGTTACAGACCAGTTCAGCCTTTGATCCTGATTTCGCATAGAACAATGGTTCATGCTCAACTATTTCCCGTCGATCTTCCAATCACAATAGCCTCACTAGGGGGTGACTTGTTTACGATTTCCACAATCAGCGAAGGCTGTTTTCTTTGCGCTCCAACAACAAAAATTTACTCTTGGGGAGACTTGATTTCCACAAATAACAAGGGAAGTTTTCCAATCACCTCCGCATCAATAATCCATACTTGGGGGCGAGTTTTGTCATTGATTGATAAAAACAAAATTTTCTTAACCCCCAACAAGTTGGAGGTTAAGAGAGGACGATGTTTGTACCATAAATAAAAATGCCACATAATGGGCCAAAGTGATGCTTGAATCATCTTTTGGCCCTCATCCTTGCCCGCTAACCAGTTAACTGATGTAGTCCACCATCCTGCCCAGTTTTACATAAATTCAATGACCGGTCAATCGTCAAAGTCAGCGCTCGGTCAATGGTCAAAGTCAACAACCAATCAATGGTCAACGTCAACAACAGGTTAACAGTCAAAATCATCCATCAGTCAATGTCAAGGTCGTGTTACCGATAGTGCTGCCATGCAGTTTCCATCCATGTTGCCTATGGTGCTGTCATGTGTTTTCCACTCATGTTTCCAGCGATGTTGCCAACTAATTCCCAGCTAAGTACTCTATCGCACTGCTAGCCAGTCTATACCCGTGCAGCCAATCCAGTCTGCTATCCAGCATCCATCCAAATTGTCAGCCATTATGCATGTCAACCATCAATCCAGTCTGCCAGCATGCATAATTTATCATGGAAGCATGAATGAGTAGTTTCATGCAGAATTTATCATGGAGGAATGGATGAGAAGTTTCACGCAGAATTAAAGATGGATGCATGCAGTATTAATTCCAACAGTTTCATGCAGAATTGAAGATGGAGGCATAAATGTGCAGTTTCACACAGAATTTAACATGGAGGCATAAATGAGCAGTTTCATGCAAAGAGGCATGAATGAGCAGTTTATGCCATTTAAGTTAATATTGAAATTAGGTATTCAGCTATATAAATAGGGAGGAGTAGAAATCATTTAGGGTGTGTGTGTATGTGTGTGTTGGGGGGTTGGGGGGGGGGGGGGTGGCTGATAGAGAAAAAGATACAATGTAATACAAATATCAATAAAATATTACTCTCACAAGTAAATGTTATTATGATTTTACTCTCACAAGTAAAATCATGATTTTACTCTCACAAGTTATTATGATTTTACTCTCACAAGTTATTATGATTTTAGGGCCCTAAATATCAATAAATGTTTAGGGCCCAAAAGTAATTTTGGGTACAAACAAGCTTGTTTTGAGTAATTTCTCTCACAAACCCATATTGTTATGGAGACTCCAAGCATCATAACTTCTAATGGAAAATATGTTATTATGATTTTTAATCTATCAATCATGAAGGAAAAAGAAAATCCTCCTGTTCACTCAAACTTGTAAAGAAAAATGAGGAATGTGAGAAAACCAAGGGTTGTCCCTTCAAATCTTCAGAAATTTACTGGTGTTCTTGAAGAATTGAAGGAATTAAGAAAGGAAGTGCAGTAAATAAAGGCTTTTGTGTTTAAGAATCTTGAAATTCAAAAGGCACTGGTTCGTCATCAGTCAAGAAGGTTTTTTTATATCAACTCCTTTCTTCGTGAACCTTATTTTCCAATGGTTGTTGACGATAAGTAGTTCGGGGACAATAAAGAATTTTTCAAAGGTCTTATTGTCTAGGAAACTTATTATGAGAATTTATTCTTATGTTTTAAGAAGGATATAACAAGGGTTAGGAATAGCCATTATTGTGAGTACACATGGTTATTTCTAATGATTTTCATCTCGCAGTGTTTTTAGATTATTTATTTAAATTCTAAAGTTTATTTGGAAGATGATTTTGCAGTATTAATCTTTATGGTTTTATATATTGCAACGTGTTATGGGATATATGTGTTTGCGTCCGTGAATTATAATTGTCCCATGCGTGGTCAAAAGTTAAGTCTTTCATATGTCAGTATGAAAGTATTGATAAAATATTGAATGAACGTTTGACAAACAAAAGTTAAGCCTATTATGTCATTATGCAAATATTGATGGAAGATAGGATGAACTTTTGTTTACAAAAATTAAAGTCTATCATATGTCATTGTGCAAATAGTGATGAAAAATAGAATGAATCTTTGTTTATTTGTATTTATCTTCCCTGGTCCATATCTTTATGTAAATATTGTGCGCCTCTGCAAGTTTTCTTATGTGAGCATTTCTAATTTAATCATGGGTTCTCTTGTGGTTAACTTAATTGAGATTTTTGGATACAAATTCATGTTTCATGTAATTTGTTAATATCCAAAGAAATCCTTCTTTTCTTGTAAAAGTAAGGTTGCTCTTGTTGTTCTTTCGGGAATGATATTTTATGGTGGAGAGTTCTTAATCGAACTAGTGCTTAATTACCAAATCTTTTTGGCGAGTGCGGCTGTGAAATATTATAGGGGTTATCATGTATCTTTATAAACTCCTTGATGAATGCATTTAGTTTCGGCTATATGATTGCATCTAAAAAGTTGATATGTGATTTTATTTTGATCATGAAGTATTTCTATGGAAATTTCATTAGGATCCCACTAATTTTCGTACCTTTGCTAATTTATTGACAAAAAGGGAGAGAATTAATGTGTAGTTCATACTACAAATACATATGGTTTTCGGATCTTTATGTAAGGGGGAGTGGTTTTCATGTGAGATGAAGAATTGACTAAGGGGGAGTGATACATATCACCATAGTATTGTTGTCAAAGTTGTGATAAAATTGAACCTTGATGTTGTGTAATGATACTATGACACTGTATACCAATGATTGATAGATATTGTTTTCTCATTGTTATAGCTACGGATCTTCAACAACGATGATGCTGAGTTGAACACATTTAGAATCATTGGAGTACTTGGAAGTGATGAAGATTTCCAGTAATGTTGAAGAACCAAGGAGATCAAGCATTTAGAGGAGAAGCTATAAAGTTTATGCATTTTGTATTCCATATGTATTGATAGTTTTGTCACTAAAATTTACAAAGGGGGAGATTGTTAGAGCATTGCTCGGTCGAACTCGCAAGCGTTGCTATCTCAAGCTTGTTTGTCAAGTTTAGTTTCCAAAACTATAAGTCTTGATTTCTAGTCTAATTATAGCTAAGTCTCGGATTAAGACAGTAAGTGTAGTTGAGCTCTAGACTCCATGGCGTTCATCGAATGAAGACGAAAAACTACTCAAGGGAACTTGTGGAACTTCGTCAACAAAATGTATGTGGAGACTTGAAATTTTCTATCACTCAAAAGTCTATCTATTCTATCTTATATTTTAAGAAAAAAGTCGTATTGTTGTAACACCCCAAAATTCGAGTCATGGATTTAACCCGAATTCCAGATGCTACGGTCGGGTCTCAGGACTCTAATTCATTTTCTAGAGCTTACATTTTATGCTCTCAGTTTGTAAACAGATTTACTAAGCATATTTTAAAGAATTATTATTATTTTAACAGATGGAAAGAACAAGGCTTAACCAAATAAAAAGGATGCCAAAATTGTACACAGTAAAAAATCTGGGCAGAAATGTCGCAGAAAATCTGTCCTAACAGCCTGGATAGTCGAGGCTCTCCAGACTTCGTTAGAAGTCGGAATTAAGAGTTTGACCCCATCTTAGAAATAAGAAATAACCACCTTCCAAACACACTTTAAAAATCCAGATTCCGAGTTCAAATGGTCAATCAAAAGTATGCGCAAACTAGGTCACAAAACTGTGTAGCTACAGATTTCATCTCAGACCAACTAGTTTCAGGTGAACAGATCTCCTAAAAGATAAATCTGATTGCTAAGACATTTTAACTCATTATAGAAAAGACATAGAAAGTGTCGCCTAAATCCCTACCTATTGGTGCCAGTTTCGCAGACAACAAGGGGCAGAAAACTGTGTCAGAAATACGTTTTTTTTTCAACATTTAGTTTAAATCAAGCTTTCAAAGACAGTCACCATTCAACATAAATTCTTTTCAAATGTATAACAAAAACTTCAAGGATAATATTTCATGTGTCTAAATCTCCCACACTTATTCTCTCAAAGTAAAACATCAAGTTACATGAAAATGAAACAAAAGCAATACACGCTTAAAGTAACAACTTCTCACTTGCTTCGCCCTTCGATAAAATCTGCAAAATCATCAATTGGGGTGAGATGACGGCTCAATAAGCTTACGTTCCCATCCTCAAAGAGATGCGGAAAACAAATCTCGGAAAAATGTAAGGAAAATATAATTAAGGAATGATAGAACTTGAAATCCAACAACGCATTCAACAAATAAATTCTCAAACCAATAAGGTATCCGACAAATCAATTCATTTAGATTTCGGTACATTGAGTCCACGGCACGAAAACCTTGGTTCGTACACCCACCTATCGTTTCTCGGCACGGACAGCCGCCATCGATGGTCGGGAAACTACGTTCCCATGGGGATCATTACCCATTTCTCTATATCGGGGATCATTACCCGGCGCAAGATGGAACTATGTTCCAACTAATGGAAGACATGAACTCAATAAGTTTTGCTCATTTGTAAACACACTTAAACGGTTCATTCTCATAAGAACTCAACTGATATCATAATCATTAAACAATCAAAACAACCTTTTCGAATATACTCCTATGGAGTTGTCTGTCATTCAAAAACAACAAAGGCTTCATACAAATAAAGTCAGCACTTTCGGACATAAATTAAGCAAGCTATTCATAAGCACAAAATACTGGATAAGAGTTTCATGTCAACTGAATTTATAACTACGGGTTCATGAGTACAGCAATGGAGACAAAAATAGTTGGCTTAAAAATTGGTTAAAAGAAATTAAAGTTCTGACAAACACCTTAATTTCCAAAAGGACACAGTGAGAACAAATATTTGAAGTTAGGTGTTTTCTTTTCAAAACCAAGCATTCCCATTTCATAATCATGATAATAAAACATAAATAACCATTTCAATCCGTAACCATCAATTCAATAACAGCCACAAAAATACCAAATCAGATAATTTAAGTCTTAAAATTGGAAAGAAATAAAGTTATAGAAATGGGAAATTTCTCAAAGAAGATGAGTAGTAAACCTACCTGTAATTAGCTTGAACCCAATCGTTTTCCTCCCCAAAGTTCTTCTCATGTCCTAGATCAATCCCTCATCATCATATACATATAACCCCTACGTTACAAACCCTCCATTTTCTTCCTAGTTCTAACACAGGAGACCTTTCCTTTTCTCATTTCTATTTTTCATCTGTTTACTTAAAAATAATAAAATTTTGAAGTTATTTGCACCCTATCACTTCTACTTAGACTAAAAGGGGTGGAACAAGCCTATTCACACTCCTAAGTTTTAACTATAGTAAATACCTTAAGGTTCATACATTAAGCAGGTTTCTTAACTATTATCAGCAACCAAGAACAAAACTAATTATGACCATAGGAACTTGAGGCTTAAAATAAGACCAAACTTCCCATATTTTTCGAATTCGGTTCAAACCGATCCAAAATGCATACAAAACGGGCAGCGGAAAAATGCAGGGTATCACAATTGCTATATAGACTTCAATTATACACATTTTCTATTTCGAGCCGAATTTATCTCGCTTATATATTTATTGAAATCTATGTTGGTAAGCTTTCGCTTTAGCCAAGTTCATCCTTACTCGTGACGAAAGTCATATTATTTCAACAACTTGAAAATCGCTTTGATGAAAATAGTTTGTGGATAACAACTATTTTAACATCCTCTAAGAAAGTTTCAATGATTCAAATGAAAGTTTAGAACAAGTAACCATGTTTGGATATAAACATAGTGTGTTCTCATATTTGTGTAAAATTCCAAAAACCGAGAACCTAAAGTATGCGTACCCGTATGCGTACTGGTGGTTATTGAATATCCGGGTAAGTACGCGTACCCGGACGCATACTGGCGGAAGTTTCACGTCCATGAATTTCTGCTGAAGTTTGGAAGTAAAAAATAAACTCAATCCGGATACTTAAGTATGTGTACCCGTTTGCATACTTAAGGAGGTTACTTTCTCAAATCGGTTTGTTCATGAACTAAAACATTTATATAATAAGGAATGCAATCTTTGCAAACCGTGGCTATAATTTTCATGAATTGATTCGAGTGAATCAAAATCGATTCGCTTCGATTATATCTTATATACTTCTATGAGATCTAAGCAATTGAAAAACTCTCTAACTAGTTCATTTGAGTCATTTGAACTAGTTATGGTAAAGAAGAATAAGGTTGATATGAAAGTGCTAGTATGGATAACCATTGGTTAACTATTGTTGGACCGAGTAAGTGTACACGTTTAGGTGCAGTTACTCAAACCTAAATGAAGGTACATTTCATTTGTGTATAACAATCTAAGTTCGATCTAATGGTTGAAAGATATTAGCTTAAATCTAATCAGGTTCAAATCAGGACTAGGTCCCGGGGTTTTTCTGCACTTGCGGTTTCCTCATTAACAAAACTTCTGGCTCCTGTGTTATTTCTTTTTCGCATTATATTTTGTTATATAATTGAAATATCACAGGTTTTGCGTTGAATCGATCAATTGGTAAATCCAACCCTTGGTTGTTGATTGAAATTTATTGATCCATTAACATTGGTCTTTGGTACCGTTCAAGTTATTTCTCTTGTATTCAATCAGGCTCACAAATTCCTATTTGTTTGATTGCGGATTGAATCGAGAAATTGAGATATAAATCTTTGATATACTTTTCTTAAGATTGAGCCTAATTGTCTAGTTTATTCTCTTGAAAGTATATTTGAGTTAGTCCATACAGATTGCTAAGCGAAATATCGGGTGAGGTTGTTGTAACCACGCTTTTTCAATTGGTATCAGAGCAGGCAAACATATTTAAGACCTCACAAGTATATGTTTGTAGTGATCTGACTCTATGGAAACAAGTGATATCTCAATAAACGTACCACCAGTCTTTGATGTCTCGAATTACTTATGTGGAAAATTTCTATGCGTGCCTTTCTTCAAGCACGTGATTTTCAATCACGGGTTTATGTTGTTAATGTCTATAATCCTCTGGTTGTTACAAAAGGTATTGTAACTGTTTCAAAGGATATTGGTGATTATGATGCTGCCGAGATTCTTAATGCAAAGCAAAATTTTGACGGATTGAATGCAATCATCCATGCCATTACCCCAGATATTCAGGACCATGTGACTACATGAACTCGGTCTAAAGATGCTTGGGATATCTTAGAAACCATATTTGAAGGGAATACCCATGAAAAAGAAGCTAGGCTTCAAAACCTATGTTCTGATTGGGAAAACCTTCGTATGGAAGACGAAGATTCATTTGATGAGTTTAATCACAAAGTGTTTTAATTGTTAATTCATCTTTTGCATTCGGAAAGACTATTCCTGAAAAGGACATTGTGATGAAGGTTATTAAATCTTTGCCATCTAGATGTGATTCTAAGAAACACTGAAAAAGCGGGGGTATAACAACCACACCCAATATTTCGATTAGCAATCTGTATGAACAAACTCCGAGTTACTTTACTAGAGAATCAACTAGAGATTCAGACTCAATCTAGATAAAAATATTTCAAGGAGATCTCAATATCTCAATTTGATTTACTCAAGCAAATACAATCTGCGAGTCTTTATCAAAGAGAGATAACTTGGATGGTACCAAAGACCAATATCCAAGTGTCAATCAATTTAAATCAATAACCAAGAAGGTCGGATATTCTAATTGATTGAACAACGCACAACCTATATTATTTCAATTATATAACAAAATATATTGCAAAAAAGAAATAACACAGACACCAGAATTTTGTTAACGAGGAAGCCGCAAATGCAGAAAAACCCCGGGACCTAGTCCAGATTAAACATACACTGGATTTGTGGACTTAAGTTCCCGGATGGAGTTCACAAACTCCATCATAAATTCTCGGTCGAGAACTTCTGCCAGTTCGTGGACTGAGTTCACGGACTGAAGCTCACGCACTTCTTCGGTTTCACTTGATCAACAAATTTCACAAACTTCGGTTCAAGCACTAAGGACTTATACATATATGTGTTGCCACAATAATACTTATATCCTCCAATGGTTATATTGTCTAAACTTTCATTTTAATCATTGAAACATTCTCATAGGGCGTTATATAGTTGTTATTCACAAACTATTTTTCGTCAGAGCAATTTCTAAAATGATTGAAACATAACATGACTTTCGTCACTAGGTAAAGATAAACTTGGATAAAGTGAAAGCTTTAACAACATATATTTCGAGAAATAGATAAGCAAGATATACTCAGCTTGAAATGTCATATGTGTATATTCTTAGTCTATATACTAATACGACTTTTGTCTCAAGATAGGAGATAGAATAGATAGAATTTTGAGTGATAGATAAGTTCAAGTCTCCACATAACTTTTAGTCGATGAAGATCCACTAGTTCCTTGAGTAGTCCTTCGTCTTGTATGATGATCGCCATGGAGTTCTTGAGCTCAACTACACTTTTTATCCTAGTCCGAGACCTTAGCTATAGTAGACTAGAAATCAAAGACTTTATAGTTTTGATCACTAATATTGACAAACATGCTTGAGATAGAAACGCATGCGAGTTCGACCGAGCAGTGCTCTAACAATCTCCCCCCCTTTTCAATTTTAGTGGGAAAACTATTAATACATATGGAATATGTTAAGTGCATATTTTGCATATATTTTATGTCGAATCCATGCTAGTAATTTCTATATATTCTTGCGAATTATTGCATATTACTTTTGTTTTGTCTTATTTATGTTTGCTAGGTGAATCATCTAAAAGAAGTGAATTTGCACTTAATTGTGCAATAAAAGAAATTAGATAAAAGCGGGGAAAGGCTAAAGACCAAGTGTAACTCGTTCGAACTTAGGAGTCCTTGATATCATCTCGAAGAGGACGAAAAGATGAAACAATCGGAGAAAGAACGAGCTCATTCCGACATCATATGAGGAAGCTAGGAGCAAAAGAAGAGGTTAAGCATGTCAGTTCCACAGAACTGACAGTTAACTAAGAAGGAAACAAGAAATTGCACTGTCAGTTTTGCAAAACTGACAGTTGAAAGCGTGGGTGTTTAAGGCAGACGGAAAATTTACTAGGGGCTTCCACTATCATCTTTTCTCCATACATTCACGACCAGTTCAGGGAACTGAAACTAGGTAACTACACTGAAAATTAATGGAGATAGATACTGTGAAACAAAGTCAGGGAAGGATTGGCTCTTGCTTCTTCCATTGACATCATGTAATGGAGAGAATCAAGACAAGCTCGAGATGGCACTGGAAGAACTATCGAGTGACGAAGAACATTGACTGAGATCGGGTATGGTTGCTGACAGACAACAAAGTGGAGCTCGAAATAAACATGAAGATGTGGTCGTTTCTGACATCAATGATAATGACGAGTGTTTCAGGGAAAAGAAGTTGAGCACAGCGCTGCAGGTGGTACTGAAAATGATCGAGAAGGGAAATGGAGCTATGAAGAACTCGGCAGGGATGCTGATGTGGCTGAGAGGAGCTGGTTGTGATGGCCGTTAGTGATGAGACACAGATGGAGTTGAACTGTGGTGATGCATGATAGAAGATGGAGAGTTGGAGCTCGAGAACAAAACAGGGAGAGCCATGACTCAAGTTAGAACGAGTTGTTGTATAGGTTGTTGTTTCTGTGGTCGAATAGGTTTTAGCTCGAGCTGATAGAGCTCAGGTGAGAAAGAGAAGAGTTTAAATCAGAACGAAATGCTCTAGAATGGAGAGATGTTGTTCATGGAAGTGATAATGCAGTTGGAACTTCAGTACAGCCTTGGAAGTTATTCAAGCATGTCAGCGATGATGAGTAGATACCCTGAAGTCGAAAGAAAACAGAAAATGAAGTCGATGCAGTATTAATGGTGAAGCTGCTATGCTGTTGGGATTCAAAGGAGTTGAATGGGATTCGAGTTTGGCAGTGAAAGTGTAGGACCAGAATATCGCTACACCTATCCTCTGCAATATTAACACCACTTCTCAGCGAGTATCACCACAAGATTTTATACAACACTTCACGAGTGTCACAAAAGCCTTCAAAAGAATGACGTAATATCTAACGATTGAAGAAACTTGAGAAAAGCATGTTTGTTCGCGATGGTTACAAAACTTGTGAGATTTAACATTGTAACTATCGCGGTATAATCGCAGAATCAACTCGAAATAAGAGGAAAACTTAGATGTCATCCACTATGTAACTACCCTATAAATATAGACTCAATATGTCCAGAAAAGGATGATGTATTTTTGAGAGTTAAGAAAGTCTTGAGGAGAGAGAAACTTCAAGATAATAGTTGTAATCTTGAATTCTCCCATTTCTGTAATCATTTCTGAAACCAAAATAATAAAATGTCATTTTTCATCTTTAATTCACAGTTGATTATAGAAAAATCTTAACAAGGGTGTAGTGTGGGAAATCCTGCAACTACATTTTGGCGCCCGAAACAGGGACTGAATTATCAAAATCATAGAAAAAGGTGAAGAAGAAGATAAGAATTGTTCATGATTAAGAAAATCATAAAACAAATCAGTGAGATATTTAAAGGAAGGATGATTAGAATAAAAAAGGATTGTAGAAAATTGGAGTGTGGTATGGTAACGAAAACAATGAGTGATAGATTTCATGAAAATATTAAGGGGAAGATACACAAACGGGATTTTGAAGGAAGGAAAATTATGATGGTGGAAAAAATATCACCATTGAAAGATTGGAAAAACAAGGAAATCACATTTACATCAACATAAATACCAGAAGAAAATCTAAGTCATACATCTCCATTGGTAATCACGGTATCCACTATACCAATGAGAAAGAAGGAATCAATAAAATATGTAGAAGAATGGGATATGAATAGAACTTTGGTGGATGCAGGAAGTTCTGTAGACATAATATTTTATCATACTTTCAAGAAAATGGGATATAAGGATGAAGAAATGTCTTATTCAACATATCATGTTCATGGCTTTGGAAAGTCTTTAACAAAACCTAAAGGCGAAAGAGTGGTAAGAATTCCATTAGGGGAGATTGAAACAAAAGTAATGTTATGTTTGGTAGACGTGGAATAACCATATAACATGATATTAGGAAGACCATGGATACACGCAATCAAGGCTGTAGCATCAACGTTGCATCAATGCATCAAATTTCCTACACCCAGTGGAATTGGAGAAATTAGAGGAGACACATATTTTGCGAAATTGTGTTGCCAAATTGAAGTATGAAATTGTGAAGAACGTCCAAAGCTGCGAAAGGCTCGCAGAAAATTGGCGAGAGAAACAAAGAAGGAAGAAGAATTTAAAGTTTACATAATAAGAGCAAAAGAAGGAAAAGGAATACCCAGTGAAATCTCACGAGAAGGAGATGAACTCGCGAGAGTTATGAAAACACCAACACCAATGGGAGAACCTGAAGCCAGTTATATTGCAGCAGAACCAACAAAAGAAGTAAATATTGGGAGTGAAGAAGAGCCTAAAATGCTGAAAATTGGGACTAGAATGGAGGCAGATGAGGAAGAAATAACTATAAATCTCTTGCGAGAGTATAAAGATATCTTCGCGTGGAGCATGGATGAGATGCCAGGGATAGATCCATCAATATCATGTCATAAACTAGAAATCAACAAAAATATAAGACCATTTAAGCAAAGAATAAGGAAAATCGCAACAACATATCATTCTCAAATAGAAGAAGAATTATAGAAGATGCTTGACGCATGAATTATAAGGAAAGCAAAATATCCAGAGTGGATTGAAAATATGGTAGTGGTCCCAAAGAAGAATAAGGGGATAAGAATTTGTATAGATTTTACAGATTTAAACAAGGCTTGTCCTAAAGATAGTTTTCCATTACCAGATATCCCACAGATGGTTGAATCAGCAGCAGAAAATGCTAGAATATCATCGTTGGATGGATATAAAGGATATAATCAAATCCCTCTCGCTGAAGAAGATCAGGAACATACTGCATTTTTTGCTCCAAGAGGATTATATTGTTATACAAAGATGCCATTTGGCTTACGAAATGCTGGTGCAACATATCAAAGAATGGTGGATAAGGTGTTTGCAAAGTGGATCCACAAAATATTAGAAGTGTATGTAGATGATATGTTGATCAAAAGAAAATAAGCTGAGAATCATGTGCAAGATCTGAAAGATATTTTCGATCAAATGCGGCAATTTAATATTAAAGTGAACCCCGATAAGTGTACTTTTGGAGTAACTTCAGGGAAATTTTTGGGGTATATTGTATCAAAAGAAGGAATACAAGTTGATCCGGAAAAATTACAAGCAATTCGCGATATGCCAACACCTGCGACGGTAAAAAATGTGCAAAAATTAAATAAACTCTTAGCCTCGCTAGGAAGATTCATTTCGCGATCTTCAGACAAGTGCAAACATTTTTTCGATATACTCAAGAAGGGAACAAAATTCAAGTGGACAGATGAATGTGAAAAAGCTTTTTAAGGAATAGAAGAACATTTGATGAACATAACTGTAGTTGCAGAATAACCTACAACTACACCCTCAATAGAATTAGTAAAAACTCAAGAAGTTCTTGATGATGAATAACAATTTTCTTATTAATGTTCTCAATTGATTACAAATAAGTATCTAAATGGAAGTAGAATAGTTACAACTTTCTCTATTCTCTTTCCTAAGATATTTTCTAACACTCACTAAAAAGAACCCCCCCAAATTTTACATTTGAACTCCTATTTATAGTAAAACTTATACAGCTGTATATGAATTGCGAAGTATCGCAATTCATACTCTCAAAATTACTTCATCCTCGCAAAACTTCATATTTCTCTGCGCTACTTCTATCATCGTATCATTTCATAACTTTTTTCTCCTTTATTTATTACGATACTCGTGAACTATTATCTTGCGATATTCAGTACTTACAATAACTATCTTACTTTAGGTAGTACGAAATTTCAACCCCTTTTTTCTGTTTAGCGAATTTGTGCAGTCGCTTCCGATTGGAGAAGAACTATTGATTTATCTCGCAACAACCACATATGCGCTAAGTGATGTATTGCTGTGAGTAGATGCAGGGGTAGAAAAACCAATTTATTACATCATCAAAACGTTCAATTCTGCAGAGAGAAATTATTCAAATATTGAGAAACTAATTCTAGCATTGGTACATGCAATTTTTAAACTTCGCATCTACTTTCAAGCACATAAGGTCAAAGTATTAACGAAAGTACCAATTGAGTCAGTAATGAAAAATTCAAAGAGATGAGGCAAAGTTAAGAGATGGAATGTACAAGTAGGACACTTTGATATTCAATATGAAGTTTTATCCTCGCCAAAATCACAAGTTATCGCATATTTCTTAGCTGAATTTCCCTTAGAAGATGATGAAGTTGTGGAAGAAATCATGGATGTAGAAGAGGAACATGGAAATCCAAAAGAGTTATTAATAGAACCCGACAGATGGGAGATATTGGTGGATGGATCCTCAAATGGGGAAGGAAATGGGATAGGAGTTGTCTTTATTTCACCAGAAGGAGAAAAAAAAGCTTTTTCATTTAGATAATGAAACAGAATATGAGGCAGTGATTCATGCTTTAAAATTTGCAGTAGAAATAAATTTAGAAAATGCAAGAATTACCAGCGATTCACAGTTGATTATTCGCAAGATAAAAGGAGAATACACAACAAACGAACCATCTTTAAGAAAGTATAAAAGATTAGTCGAAGAATTATTTGCGAAAATTCCAAAAATAAAAAGGAGACACATATCAAGGAAAGATAATAGGCTCGCAGATACATTTTCTTTCATATCTAGTATGATGACAAATCCAACCACAAGATGCATAAAAATTCAAACACTTTTTACACCAGCGATAAACAAGGAAGAAAAGGAAGAAGAAGATGTGATGATGGTTGAAGTTGGCTGTAGTTACAGGATTTCCCACACTACACCCTTGTCAAGAATCTATGAAAACTAAGTCATAATTGTGGATGAACAACAACACTTTTATTAATTCACTTTAAGGGAGATTTACAAGAAATATCAAAACTCAGAAGTACAACTTTCTTTCTGGAGTTTCTCTCTCCTAAAAATTCTCTCAGCTCTCAAAAGTACATCATCCTTTTCTAGATTTAGTCGAACCCTTTATATAGGAAAATACATAGTGGAAGACAGCTAAGATTTCCCCTTAATTCGGATCTACTCTACGATCTCATTGCCATAACTTTAGTCTTCACCATCGCCAACTTTGTAACCATCGTGAAACAGATTTATTCTTCTCACATATCTTTAGTCGTTGACCGTTATACAACTCTTTTGTGACACTCTCCAAATGTTGTTGAAGAATCTTGCGACGTTCTCGTCAAAGTGTTATTAATACTCGTAGAAATGTTTAGGTTTCTCGCAGAAGTGTCGTTTCCATCGCGAGAATATCGTTGTGGCGATATTCTGGCCCTACATCTTGCCTCTTCTCATGTCTTTTCTGCAAAGAAGATAAGATATGATAATCTAAAATGCCATAATTGCTTATCTTTTTAGATTTCCCCGTCCTTCGCCAGCTGTCTTCACGAATCTTTTCTTCTAATAAATTTTTGACACGTCTCCTCTAACCGCTGCGATTTGACAACCCACGTCTTTTCTTGGCATTAATTACTATCACCTTCTTCGAGAAATTTCTTCTTCTATAAATACTCTTCTCATTCTTATCTTTTTCTCTTTTACTTTCTTCTTCATTCTCCGCTCCTTATCTGCAAATTTTACTGTTCTTCCGCGAATTGCGCTTCTGTTACTGCTGTAATTTCTTTCTTCTTTTCAACCTTTCCTTTCATTCCCATACTCAAAGATGGTTGTTGATGGTGCTAAAAACTTGAAGGCCTTCAATGAAATGCGCGAAAAACTCAGAATCAAAGGTTTTAACTTGTCTTTAATTCCAGATCATGATTTTAGATCTGAACTTTCTCTAAAATTATTTACTGATGATCAATGTTCTCGCGAAAAAATCATAGTATCGCTAGGACAACTTGAAGCCGGTCTTCCCCTTCCTCTCTATGACCCAGAACTCCCATTATTCTACCGAATAATATTTGACGAGAGGTTTTCGCGAGAAATATATCAATTAGGTGGAGATTGCATTAGGTTGCTACTTGAATATGCTCATCGCGGTGCTGGCAAAGGATTGCTCTATTATAAATATGCTCAAAATCCTCTTTACAAACATATTCCTATTAACTCTGCAGATTATACTGTAAAAAACGTTTTCAAAAATTACAAGATAGTTCCTATGAAGAGAGATAGCACCTGTTGGGGTGTTCGCTTGAAGAAACTCGCTGTCAATGAAGCTCTCATGCTGGATATTGATTTTCATGCGAAAAATAATCATGGCCCTCGTCATTCTAGCGATGACAAGTGGTTTATCTTTCCGCTATGTCTCGAAGGTCCTTATATTTCTGGTTCTCACGAACTTCCCGCGAGTCTTGCAGAATATCAACCTTGGGTTTTTAATTGGCCTGAGAGATCTAAAGAAGTATATATCCTCTCAACTTTTGCATTATTATTATTCACTATCTTCCTTATATTTTTATATTTTCGCTAACTATTTTGATTTTTCTCAGATTGATAGAATGAAACTCAGCTACAAAACTCACAGGAAACCTTGCACTTTCTTGGCTCTGAAATCTTTCATGGATGAAGTAATAAATATTCTTTTATAAATTTTAACAATATATTTTTTCCCCTATTTCTTATCTTTATCCGTACTCGTAGGTGATTGAAGAGCTTGAACCATTAGAACCAAAACCCAAAGGAAAATATTCCACTGATCGCAAAGGAAAATATGCTGCCTCTGCTAAAGAAAAGCCTCTTGCCCCTCGTGATGATAAATCTGGCGATCCTCCTTCAAAGAAAATAAAAACTCAACATTCCTCTTCTTCAACTCCTCAACCTATTTCTGATGATCTAAATATTGATGTAGATGAGGATAATTCTAATGTTGATAATGGTGCTCCTTCCATGGTGAATTCTTCTCCCTCTGAGTCTTCCATGGCTCAGATATCTAAAAAAATTGGCGATACTGAACATGGTATCCCAAATGAGTATGGAGACGAAGATATTACTAAAATATCTCAATCTCTCGCCAACATTTGCGATGCTCATATCTTAGTTGATAATGCTTCTCTTCGCGGAGTTTCCAGATCGCTAACTCCCAGTCTCTTGAATTCTCTTGGCATACTGGTATGTTTCCTCTTGTTTATTTTACTTTTGTATTTGTTTCTTCGCCAAATCTCTTCGCCAAATCTTAATTTATATAATTTTCTCGCAGGTTGGAAGAGCTTCTTTTGCTGTTGCTTCTGATGTGGACACTAGACGTGTTATTCAAGAAGAAAAAGCTAATAATCTTCGTCAAGAGAAAGAAAAGTTGGAGGCAGAAGTTGCTGATGTTCGTGGAAAAAATAAGCAATTGGAAACTGATGCCTCAGCTGACAAGCAGAAATTTTCTGATCTTGAAAAAGCTCATCAAAAATTATATGGTATAATCTATTTTCTTTCTTTCTTAATTCTTCTCACCCCATTATAGCTTATTCAAGCAACCATTTTGTAGATATTTATGGTCTTACTGATGAGGCAATACTCCTCCAATCTTTTCCCGAACCTTTAGATGATAATGCTCTTCTTGATCACCTTAATAGTTCTCTAAGTAACTTCTCAGATGATCAGATTAGATCTCTCTCCTTTGAGGAACTTAAATCCAAATTTAACCTCTTGAAAATAGAGCACAGATCCAATTTAATCTTAACCCACAGATTTAAACGCCTTTACCTTGACTCCAAAGAAGAAATAAATAGATTAAGGGAAAGAAATATTGATCTTATTGACGAGAAAGATCTTGCCGTTAAAAACGGTACCAAGGCTCTAGCAGATTTCCATAAAACTCTTTTTGATACTCAAGTGGAATGAGATAGACTTATTCGCGAGAATGAAGATCTTCTTGCGCTGGAAACACAAGCTCGCTCTCGTCTTCTTATCAATAGCAATGATGAGTTTGCTTGGGCATCAAAAGTTCTTGATAATGCCAGAAACAACCTAGGTGTAGATGTTAGTCTCCAAGTTGAACAAGCTTCTCTAATTAGAGATATGATTTCTGAAAGAGAAGGTTGTTAACTTGTTCAATTCTTGCTAACTTTTCATTTTAATATTCTTCCTGATAATGTTTCTAATTCGTTGTCACGTTCTCGCAGCTTATGAGAAGAATTGTCGCGAGAGACTTCAAGAACTTGAAGATGAAAAACATCAACTCGCAACCAAACTTATTTCTCGTGATGAGAAGTATTCAAGATTAAAGGACCGTCTCAACACTACTACTGCGAATTTTAACAGATCTCTTGTTATTACTCGAAATAAATTCATTAAGTTGGTCTATGATGATCATAATATCCCTCATTCTGTATATCCTAATCTAGAAGAAGAAATCCCAGAAGAAATTCCAAGACCTACTATCTCTGGACGATAAAGAAGTCAAGATTCTGGTGATGAAGATAGTATTGGTGATGATGAACAAGAGGGAAACTCTGACGATGAATAAAAATCTGACAATGATGAAGAGAAGAAATCGGACAATGAAGATGGCGATTAGTCTAATTAGTTTTTTTTTTTTTTGTCTTCTTTGTATAATTATTTCCTCTTTTTTGTAATTAACTGCGAGTTTCTTCGCCAATATAAACTCCTTTTGCTTCCTTTGTATGAGTCAGAAAACAATTCTCTTTTGCAAAACAATCAATATAATTGTTATCTTTTAATGATCTATATAAGTATGTTACTTAGTATTATCAATGCAATTTTATCATATGATAGATGAATAATAATTTCATCATTCTATGCATTCCCATACTTGCCTCTATTATTCATCTGCAATAAGAGAAAATTGCATAAAGATTAAATATTAGTTGAAGTAAAAATGTATTATGCCTCGATCTTGGCGTTAAATTATGCCTCAAGTACTTTAAAAAATAATTTCAAGATCTGAACCCTCTCATAAATATCATGAGAAATATCGCAATAATATGTTGGTCTTATTATGCCTTCCTAGTTAAATGTCTTATTTGGCCAACTTTTTCATTTCTCTGCGACAAAATCGCAGGACGTCTTTACATTTGCATGTATTGACCCATTGATCTTGTCTTATCAGTATCTTTTCAATATCTTTGCCACAATATGACAAGTCTAAATTCTCTCGCAAGAACAAAGCCTCATGAAATTTCCGTCTTGCGATGAAATCGCAGGACGTCTTTACACTTTCACGCAAAGACCCATTGATCTCATCTTAACTGTAGGTACCGAATATCGCAAGATATTGGGTTGCGAATATAGCAACGATTATAAGAGGAAAGTGTCGCAAAATAACACGATGATAGAAGAGACGCGGGAGAAGAATGGAAAGTTTGCGAGTATAAAATAATCTTGCGATCATAAGTTACGATGCTTCGCAGGTTATTACAGTTGTAAAGATTTCACTATAAATAGTAGTTCAAATGTAAAATTCGAGAGGTTCTTTTAGTGAGTATTAGAAAATATCTTAGGAAAGAGAATAGAGAAAGTTGTAACTATTCTAGTTCCATTTAGATACTTCTTTGTAATCAATTGAGAGCATTAATAAGAAAATTGTCATTCATCATCAAGAACTTCTTAAGTTTTACAAATTCTACTGAGGGTGTAGTTGTAGGTTAATCTGCAACTACATAATTGGCGTTAGAAACAGGGACTGAAGATCATCATAGCAGAAATTTGAAGGAGTTTTGGAAATTTAAAGATCAAATGGAATCAATAGATGAAGATTGTAAAAGAAAAGAATGTAATATGATCACAAAGACAATGATTGATGAATTTCATAACAACATAAATGGAAAAATACACAAACGAGACTGTAGAGGAAGAAAGATCATGGAGGTGGAGAAAAGAACAACTTTGAAAGAATGGGAAAAGCAGAAAATCACGTTTTCAGTAGTAGAAATTCCAAATGAAGACTTGAACCACACTTCACCATTAGTAGTCACAATTCCGATCATGCGAGAAGAAAAGAAAGCTACAAAATCTATAGAAAAATGGAAATTAAACCGAGTTTTGATTGATACAGGGAGTTCTGTTGATATTATATTCTATCATGCACTTAAGGGGATGGGGATCAAAGATGAAGAAATTACGAATTCAGAATATCTTATCCATGGTTTGGGGAAATCTACAACAAAATCTAAAGGGGAAATAATGTTACGAATATCGCTGGGAGAAATTGAAACACACATAGTTTTATGCGTGGTAGATATGGAATCTCCATATAATATGCTGATATGAAGACCATGAATTCATGCGATTAAAGCTGTTGTTTCGACATTACATCAATCAATTAAATTTCCTACACCAAGAGAAATACAAGAGATAAAAGGAGATCTTGATAGTGCAAAATTTTGTTATCAGACTGAAGTAAAACAGTGTGGAGGAAGAGCCAGAAAGAAACACTTTCACAGAAAACTTGCAAAAGAAGCAAAAAAGGAAGAGGAGTTCAGGGTGTATACAATAAGAGCAAAAGAAGGAAGAGGAATACCAAGTGAGATCCCAGAAAAAGAAGGAGAACCAATAAAAGTAATCAAAGAGCCAACATCTATGGGAGAGAAAATTCCAAGTTATGTCGCAGCAGAACCAACCAAATAAATAAATATTGGAAGTAAAGAAGAGACTTTAATCTTGCGAATCGGAACTAAGATGGACGAAGAAGAAGAAAAAAGAACTATTGATCTTTTACGAGAATACAAAGATATATTCGCAGGAGGTGTAGATGAAATACCAGGAATTGATCCATCAGTGGCGTGTCATAGATTAAACATAGATAAAAGTGTGAGACCATTCAAACAAAGAATAAGGAAAATCTCTCAAAATTATCATGCGCAAATAGAAGAAGAATTACAAAAGATGTTGGATGCAGGAATCATAAGAGAAGATAAATACCCAGAATGGATTGAGAATATGGTCATTGTCCCAAAGAAGAATAAAGGGATAAAAATTTGTATAGATTTCACTGATGTAAACAAAGCTTGTCCCAAAGACAGTTTTCCATTACCATACATACCACAAATGGTGGAATCAGCTGCAGGACATGATAGAGTCACTTCACTTGATGGATATAAAGGGTATAATCAAATATCACTCGCAGAAGAAGACCAAGAACATACTGCCTTTTTTGCTCCAAGAGGTTTATATTGTTATGTGAAGATTCCATTTGTTCTGTGAAATGCGGGTGCCACATATCAGCGAATGGTTGAGAAGGTGTTCGCAAGGTGGATACATAAAACCTTAGAGGTGTATGTAGATGATATGTTGATAAAAAGTAAAGAAGCCAAGGATCATGTGCAAGAATTGAAGGAAATATTTGAACAAATGAGAAAGTTCAACATCAAATTGAATCCTGAAAAATGTATAATTGGAGTTGCGTCAGGAAAATTCTTGGGATACATAGTATCAAAGGATGGAATACAAGTCGATCCAGAAAAAGTACAAGCAGTTCGTGACATGCCAACACATGCAACAATAAAATAAGTGCAAAAGCTGAATGGACTCTTAGCTTCAATTGGAAGGTTTATTTCGCGAATGTCAGATAAGTGCAAACATTTCTTCAGCATACTCCAGAAGGGAGCAAAATTCAAGTGGACTGATGAATGTGAAAAATCTTTTCAAGGGATCAAGGAGTATCTCACGAATACATCCATATTACAGAAACCAGAGAAAGATGAAGAATTATTGGTGTACCTCGCAACAACTCAATACGCCTTAAGTGCAGTTTTGTTGCGAACGGACGCAGGAGTAGAGAGGCCCATTTACTACATCAGTAAAACTTTTAATACAACAGAGAGGAATTATTCTAAAATGGAGAAATTAATCTTAGCTTTGGTTTATGCGTCATTTAAATTGCGAATATACTTTCAAGCGCATGTTATAAAAGTGGTTACCAAAGTCCCAATTAAGTCGGTGATGAAGAACACAAAAAGATCAGGAAGAATAGAGAGGTGGAATGCACAAATAAACCATTACAAGATAAATTACGAAGTATTATCATCGCAACAATCACAAGTTGTCGCAGATTTCTTGGCAGAGTTTCCTTTGGAAGAAGATGAGGCAGTAGAAGAAATGATGGATGTTGAAGAAGAATTTGGGAATCCAAAAGACTTGTTAACAGAACCAAATAGGTGGGAAATTTTAGTAGATGAATCATCCAACAGTGAGGGGAATGGAGTAGGAGTTGTGTTGATTTCACCAGAAGGAGAAAGAACAACATTCTCATTCAGACTAGAATTTGCATCCACGAATAATGAAACAGAGTACGAAGCTGTAGTGCATGCATTGAAGATCGCAATAGAGAAGAAGCTAGAAAGTATAAGAATAACAAGTGATTCTCAGTTGGTAATTTTTCAAATTAAAGGGGAATATACCACGAATGAGTCTTCTTTGAAGAAATACAGGAAACTCGTTGATGAATTATCTGCGAAGATACCAAAGCTAAAATGGAGGCATATCACAAGGAAATACAATCGACTCACAGATGCTTTTGCATTCATTCCAAGTATGATGACAAACCCCAATGAAAGAAACATCAAAATCCAGAAAATTCAACATCCATCAGTAAATAAAGAGGAATAAGAAATTGAAGAAGCAATTGCGATGGAAGTAGAAAGGGAACTACCAGATAACATCGCAGAAGATATCGCATATTGGAGAAAGGAAATTCATGCATATCTCGCAATAGGAGAAATATCCAGAAACAGACTAGAAGCACATAAATTAAAGAGTCTTGCAACAAATTATGAACTACGAGAAGGAATTTTATACAGAAAATATTTCAGTGGACCATCTCTAAGATGTTTAACTCGTGAAGAATGATAAAAAATATTGAAGATGTTACATGGAGGAGAAGCTGGAAATCATAGTGGGGGAAGATCTCTGGCATACAGAGAAAAAATACAAGGATATTACTGGCCTTATATGCACACAAACGCAAAATTATTGGTAAGACGATGTAAAGAATGCCAACGACATGGGAAAAGAACTCACGCACCAGGAGCAACATTAACCTCTTCAACAAGATGCTGGCCTTTTGGGAAATGGGGGTTGGACATTGTTGGTCCATTCTTACCTGGATCTGGGCAGAGAAGATTTTTAATAGTCACAACTGATTATTTCACGAAGCTCGCAGAAGTAAAAGCAGTACAACATATTCGTGATAAAGATGTTTTTACATTCATATTCGAGAATATCATTTGTAGATATGGAGTTCCATCACAATTAGTATCCGACAATGGGAAACAATTTGAAGGGAAGAATATAGAGATGTTACTCAGTGCTTTTAGGATAAATGTGGGAAATCAACTCCATTATATCCACAAGCTAATGGACAGGCAGAGGCAACAAATAAAACAATCGCAGACACAATTAAAAATAAATTAGAAGGACATCTCAAAGGGTGGTGCGAACAAGTACCTAGCGCAGTTTGGGCATACAATACAACTAGAAGAGAGGCAATAGGAATGTCTCCTTATTTCTTAACATATGGAGTAGAAGTTGTGTTTCCAACAGAGGTTATAATTCCGACAACAAAGAAAGAAGCCTGGGAAAGAAATTTAAGTGCAAGAGTGATATTAAATGAACTGGATGATTTGGAAGAAAAAAGAGAAAAGGTGTTGCAACATATGAAAGTTTATCAGGAAAGATTAGCTCGAGAATATAACAAGAGAGTCATTGAACGTGAATATCAACCAGGGGATTTGGTCATGCGAGAAACACCTCCATATAAGAAAGAAAATAGAGGAAAATTAGCACCAAAATGGGATGGACCATATGTCATCAAAGAGGTTGTGGGAAGTGGAGCTTATCGGCTAATGGATCCAGAAGGGAGAGACATGGGTTTAAGACTTGGTAGACCTTGGAATAGACTGTATTTGAAAAGGTATTATCCATAAAACTCATGATAAATTTTGCGAATATTGTTTGCTCGCACGAAATTTACCAAAGTTACGAATTTCCAAATTCTTCTTGCGATTAGCTTTCATTAAAAAAGGACGCAAAAATTAATTTGCGAATAAAAGACCGCAATCTGTGATCAGCTTTCAAAAAAGAAAGAAAGCCGCAGAAATATTACACAGGCAAACCTTTGTGGCGTACACCCTAGTTCGCGAAGAAACATTTCGCAAGAGGTAAAATCCTAAAGTGCGTCATTTAAGGGGGTACCTATAAGCATGGCTCAGGGAAACTGGAACACCACCAAGGAAACTGAGTACATGGAACATTACGGGGTACATAACCCAAAAGCGGGGTACCTATCCGGGTTGGACACCTTAGATTTTCAACCTAATCTTGCGATGTACCATGATTTAGGTTGGGCGACTAAGGCATACTGTCTTTCTCAAGAAGTGCAGAAAATGATCAAGGTGCCGAGGTACACGGTTGAGTCAAGAATGTCGGGTGGGTTGAAGCACATCTTCCATTCTTGACAAGTCTTGGCAAATGATGCACTTGGCCCAAAGATACCCCATAGGGTGCAACCTCGTAACTATAAGCCCTATAGGCAAAAAGGATAAGAGGTTGCGATCAAAAGCTGGTTGTTTGCAGAACCGTATGGGAAGAGCTAACCTTGTATGGTCGATGTACGCTTCCTTGAAGGGGCAACCAATGGGAAGATAAAGGGAAGCACCCTCCATTAGGGAGATGATACGTGCTATAAGAAGCAAATGTCATGAGGCTTTTGTTCACAAGAACATAAAGGCTTGTCATATTTGTGAAACAATCATATTTCTGCGAAGTTAAAAAAAAAAAATATACTCGCAGAATTACATACAATAAAGTTAAGATGAGATCAATGGGTTATTATATGAAAGTGTGATAACGTCCTGCGGTTTCATCGCAAGACGATAATGTCACGAGGTTGTATATTCGCAAGAATGTTCAGACTTGTCATATTATCGCAAGAACAAAAATATTATCACAAAAGAGGTGGAAAAATAATACCTTTACTTAGGAAGGCATGATAAGACTACAACAACTAAGGAAATCAATTATATTGGAGATTCTTTATATTTCCAACAACGATATATATCAATTCGATCAAGAGTTCTTTATATATTCGCAATCAAGGACGGATATTTCATGTTACGAGGATTGGATATTTCTTATTCTTCTTCAAAGATTGGATACTTCTTATACTTCTCTTATTCCACAATTAAAGGTTAAATACTTCTTGTATTTCTTATACTTCCTATACTTCGCAATCAAGGAGTAAAATATTTTTTGATACTTCGTATATTTTATATACTTCTTCAAGGATGTTTTATAAATCATCAAGGAGGATTCATAATTCTTATACCTCAAGGGGAATATTTCATGTTTACTTCGCAAAAACTTGAAGCTTCACAACTTAAACTGAGGCAGATATTCTAGATACTTAAAACAAGAATTGATCACCTGAAGAGCAAAAATAAGGGGGAAAGGGAATACTAAGCTAGGTCTTCAAGGTATATTATTCCTCTTCATATAATCAAGTTATGCAAATAAGGAAATCATTCAATTAAAGAAAGACCAAATCATTATCGCAAAATATAAAATATACTTCTTAAAGGAACATAAACGGTAGGAAGAATTATTTGGCCAAAGGGAACCAACAGTAATCAAGGGAAAGAGTTTAAAAGAAATTTATTATGCTCAATGTTCTTCATCAACACTCTGCATTGGGTCTTTAAGATGAGCAAGGTCATTAGCAGTATTCAACTCTTGCGAAATATCACCCTTTGCAGAGCCTTCAACAGGAACATCTCCTTGAGGGATAAATTCTTTTTCATCATCAAGTCCTTCATCGTCACTATCATAATCAAAATCACTATCAGGATCACGAGCAACCTCATCATCAGATATTTTCAGAGGTGTAATTCTCACGGGAGGCAAGGACCTTGATAAGAGAATGTTATTCGTAAAGACTTGAGCTTTCGGATGACTTTCACGAAGTATAGCCTTCTGATGGTTGGTATCTTCGATATCTTTGGCATAAGCAAGATAGTTGAATCTTCGAGTGGCACTATCACGAGAGTTGATTAAATGAGTAGAAAGCAAAGCGTTTTTCTTGCGAAGCTCAGAACAGGAGGCTTCTAATCCAGCTTTAGCACTGCGAAGGTTGTTCTCAGATTCTGCGAGTGAAACAAAATTCAAAGAATCAATTTCGAGTGGCATAATCAAGATAGTTGAATCAATTTTGCGGGTATAATAAAATTGGAAGGTATACCAAAGGCAGTCAAATTTTGATGACTACCTTCTCTTTGTGAAGTAAGAAATTGAGCTAAAGATAGACAACAATTCTTCATCTGATCCATCGCATTATCAAAACCATCACCAACTAATCCTTTAAGTCTAGATTGAAGCTTTTGATCTTTGGAAAGAAGAAAATTTTTATCCTTCGCAAGTTTGGCATTAAGACTTTCTAGTTGAGAGTAATCTTCTTTAAGTTTATTCTTCTTAGTGCTAAAGATCATATTCTTATTAAGAAGGGATTTCTTCTCGGCATCAAATGAACTTCTTTCAGCATCTGAAGACCTTTTTAATTCCTCAAGTTCACCTTTTAACAAATAAAGGAGATTTTCTTGATCGCAATATTTACTATGAATAATATTTAATTGTTGCGAAGAAATGTTCATTGTATTCAAGTACAAACATCGTTCTTTTGATAAGGTTTCATTCTCTTGTAATAGGGTTTCTATCCTTAAACCGGCTTTAGTTAAAGAAGAATTGAGTTGAGATATTTCATCATTCAAAAATTTCTGATCGTAAATTAATTGAGTATTCTCTTGGAAAAGGGCATCAAAATTATCGAGAGCACATGAATGAAGATTAGATAAGTGGGAGAATTGGTTCAAAAGACTTGCATGCTTGGCTTGAGATTCTTTTGCATCTGATTCATGATGAAGTACCAACATTCTACATTTCTGGATAGATTCTATAAAGGGGAATGGGTTTAAATGGGTGTTTCAAGCATGTGAGGAATAGAAGTAAACAAAAAGAAAGAAGATATAGAGATAATAGTAATACCTTTTAATGCATCATTCCTCTTGCGAAGGATCGCACAATCTAGAGAATCATTCTGAAGCTGATAATTCGCTTTACGAAGACTCTCACATTCCGCTTTCAAAGATTCCTGAGATTGGCGAAGCAATTCAACTTCTTTTTCCAAGGACTGATGTGAAATAGAAATATCAGGATTGATGAAATTATTGAGCACTTCGCAAAATTCATAGTGCGAACGAATGTTTGAAGACTTCGCAGTACTACTTAAAACCTCAGATAACATTTGGAAAGTTGAATAAATTCCATCTCGGGCTTCTTGAGAAAGAGGAGAAGAATTTGAAGTAATTAGAGCAAGTTGTAAATTGCTTGGACCAACAACACTCAAGGGATTAGGGGTAAAAATAGGTTTTTTGGGAGACGAAGTTGAGAAAGTATCTTGCGAAGGTTGATCTCGAATAAGTGTCGATAAATTGACATTGGTGGGAGATTGAAAACTGGCTAATGGAGTAGAGGCAGGAGTTTGCGAAGAAGTACTTTCACGAGGGGGAGAGGGAAATTCTTCATCAACCTCAGGAAGGAAGTCATCGATTGAAATTAATGGTGTGGGTTTGGTCACTCGAGATCTCTTATTGGGGTTTTATTTTTCACCAACCTACGAACCAAAAGGTTTCACCTGAGGAATAATTTTGCTGAAACAAATCAAAATCAAACAATAAATTAGACAGAAATCAAATAGGTAAACAAGTGAAAGACGTGAGAGATAGAATAAAATTACCTTGGAGAACTCATGATGAGATAAAACAAGAAGATAAAATGATAACCGAAAATGTAATAAGAAGATGAAGTTACAGAAGTGAAAAGAGAAAGTGAGAGAAAGATAAGGAAGGGAATAAATGGAGTTTATATAAGGAAATAGTTAGAAAAGAACGGTTACAAAAGATGTGTCCAAATAAAAAGAATAAGTAACGGTTATATTCTCACGATCATTACTTCTTTGCAGAAATGACATGAGAAGAGGCAAGATGTAGGTACCGAATATCGCAAGATATTGGGTTGCGAATATAGCAACGATTATAAGTGGAAAGGGTCGCAAAATTACACGATGATAGAAGAGACGCGGGAGAAGAATGGAAAGTTTGCGAGTATAAAATAAGCTTGCGATCATAAGTTACGATGCTTCGCAGGTTATTACAGTTGTAAAGATTTCACTATAAATAGTAGTTCAAATGTAAAATTCGAGATGTTCTTTTAGTGAGTATTAGAAAATATCTTAGGAAAGAGAATAGAGAATGTTGTAACTATTCTAGTTCCATTTAGATACTTCTTTGTAATCAATTGAGAGCATTAATAAGAAAATTTTCATTCATCATCAAGAACTTCTTAAGTTTTACAAATTCTACTAAGGGTGTAGTTGTAGGTTAATCTGCAACTACATTAACATTTTATCTTTAGGCTTTTTGCCTTTGTATAATTTTCATCACGCGACAATATGACATGTCTAAATGATCTTGCGATCATAAAGCCCCATGACATTTCCGTCTTAAGACACTTTAATGGAGGGTGCCGCCCTTATCTTCCCCCTGGTTTCCCCTTCAAGGAGGGCACATCGGCCATACAAGACTAGCTCCCCCCATCTGGATTTTCCAACAACCAGTTGTGTTCGCATCCTCATGTCCTTTATGCCTATATGGATTATAGTTACAAGACTGCACCCTAAGTGGGGTTTTCTTCAGGCCAAGTGCATTGTATCCAAGACTTACCAAGGATGGCAAGAGAGTTTCGTACGCTCCGGGAACCCTTGGCTCAACCGTGTACCTCGGCGCCTTGGTAATACTCTGCACTTCTTGGAAGATATTCTCGGTCGCCCAACCAGGGTATAACCTTATATAGTTGGAAATCCAAGGTCTCTCTCCCGGATAGGTTTTCTTTAACCCCAACATCTGTAAGACTCAGGTTCCAGTAGCGGTATAACCTTATGGCTGAGTCATGTCAAGAGATACCCCCTCATATGACGCGCTATTAGGTCTTACATTTGCCTCTTACGAAATTTTATTCGCGAACTAGGATGCACGCCATAAAGGTTCGTCCCATTCTTTTAATCTTTGCGAAATTTTACTCGCTACTCTGGCGATGACGCTCGCATGAATTGTGATAGAGAAATAAGAATTTTTTTAACTGTTTTATCTTACAATATTCCAGTATTTCTTACCTTTCTAGAACATTTTCTTCAAATTTCTTAAATGTCATTGCTTTACCTCTCTACTAACTGCTCTCTGTTGTCATTTCTTTGCTGAGTTTTGCTACCTTTTCTTCCTTTATGAAACTCTCACCCTTAATTTGTCATCCTCATCTTCTCGCTATTCTTTCATCATTACCCTCTTGTTGCTATTTTATTCTCTTTTCTTAGTTGTGATACTCTCGCTATCAACCACCAATTTGCCACTTCCTTGGTCTCGTAGCGTTTTATCTTCTCGCTGTTCTATTGTATCAACCATTAATTTTTCACCTCTTTGTTTCTGTCTGATGTTGTGTTTCCAATTTTTGCTCCTCGCAGATCTTTCTTCACAGGTTTCCATATCAATTTCATAGCATCTCTTTCCTTCAACCAAATCTCCCTTTATAACTCCAATGCCATTGGGATGTGGAAATTTTATACATTGATGATAAGTTGATGCAACACCCAATATTCCATGTAACCAAGGTCGTCCTATCAAAGCATTGTAAGGTGACTCGATATCCACAACACAAAATAAGATTTTTGAAGATATTCCTTTTAATGGTATTTGCATTTCAATTTCCCCCTTTGGTTTGTTAGCTGTACCGTTAAATCCATAGATTTTGTATGTTGATGGTATTAAATCTTCGTCCTTTCCACCCATGGTTTTAAAGGTATGATAAAATAAGATATCAACTGAACTCCCTGTGTCTATTAAGACTCTGTTGATTGCCCAATAATTTTCAACTTTACTATCATTCTCTTCATCTTCTTCTTGCATTTGTTTTGGATTAATCTCTAATCATACGACCAGTGGATTATCGTGCTGCTCACCAACCTCAGGTACATCTTGCGCAGTGAAAGATAGAGTTTGATTCTGCCACTCCTCTAATGGCGAGGCTCTCGCTATATTCATTATCTCTTTTCCATTCGTGTCTCTGGCAAAGACTCTGCTTAAGACATTATCATGGAAATACTCCACAGTTTTATATGAGTGCACAATGGAATTGCAAAACAAATTCTTTGCTTTAGACGCTACTTCTATCACAAATATTTCTGCTCCTTTTAAAGCATTCACTCTGCGAGTTTTTGGTGCTGGCGGTAATTGCTGAGATTGTGGATGTTCTACTAGAAAATGATTTAACTTTCCCTGATCAATCATCCTCAAGATTATTCTCTTCACATTCCTACAATCGTTTACTGAGTAGCCATGAAAATGATGATAAGGACAGAATTCTTGACTTCGATTGTTTGGATGGGGTTCTTTTCCCATGTTCCACGGAGAGGGTATATTTTCCATCAAAATGATAGCTTCCCAAATATTTTCTATGCTAGTATTGAGAGCTGGCATCTTAATTTCTTCCCATATTATCCTCTGATTACCTTGTCCTTTAAAATTATTCTTCCTTTGTCCACCATAAGTTTCTTGAGGTTGATCGAGTCTTTGAATCTTATTATTTCCACCGCGATTATAATAATTCTTCTCCCTTTCATATTCTTCCTGATCTCGACTGCCCATCGCTACTAATTTTTGTTGGTTATCAATGACTACTTTCTCTTGTTGTGAGGTGCTCGCTACATTATTTATCAATTTATAGAGCAAACTTCCACTTGCCGCCAGCGAGCTGGTGTTCACGATTGGGTATGATTCCATCTCATTTTGTTTCTCCTCCAAAGCAATGTATTCTTCCTGCAGTTCTCGCAATTCTGTCATGGTGATTGTATTTTTGATTCTGAAAATATGAATGTACAGTAAATTAGTCGCGAACATTGCATTAATAAAGGATAGGATCAGATATCTTTCATCCACTCTTCCAGCCATTTCGTTGCACATTGATTTCCATCTTATAGTTAAGTGCTTCAGACTCTCGCTAACTCTCTGTTTTAGCCCAAACACATCTTCAATACCCGGCCGGGATGAATTGTTGCTAATATACGCTCCTAAAAATGTAGCTTGTAAATGATCAAAAGAAGTTATGGTATTTTTTGGTAATCCCTCAAACCATTTCAACGCCTCGCCAGTTAAGCTGGATACAAAATATTTGCATAACACATCATCATGATTCTCCCACTATAGCATCCATCTAACATAAGCTTTGACGTGTTGAACAGCACAAGTAGTCCCATCAAAAATGCTGGTTAATGCTGGTAAATTGCATTTTGGAGGTATTCCTCTTAACTGTACTTCTTGAGTAAATGGAGTCCTCTCGGCTTCTTTAATAGCTTCATCAAGTTGCCTTCTACCTCCTTCTCTTCTATTGCTTATCATTCCTCGCATTTCTGCTAATTCTCTCAAAATTTTCTCATTCTCAGCTGAGTTTTGTTCCATTTGACTTTTTAATGCAGCTTCCCTTGTTCTGCGTTCTTGTCTTTCTTGTCTTGCGAGATTTTGTGTGTTGTCTTCTTCATCATCATCTCGTCTTTCTCTGCGATTTTCTCTTTCACCATCCTCTTGAAATCGCAGTTTCCTATCTTCTTCTCTGCGAATTTCTTCATTCCTCATCATTTCTCTTCGCTGTCTCTCTATTCTCCTTTGTATCCTATCAAACTCTTCTTGAACATTATCATTGTAGCGATTTTGTGTACGTCTTATTTCTCGATTTTCATGGTTATTTTTTCGTACTGCCTCTCGAAATTCTTTTTCTTATACTTCTGCTCTTAATCTTTCTCTCTCGCAAGCCAGGCGCGCTTGTTCAGCATAGTATCTTTTAATTTCTTCTTCAATTATTCTTTGATTCCTTTGATTCTCTCGCCCATGCAATATCCTCCTACCTTCCTCTGGATTCTCTTCTTCAATTTGGTTGTTTCTTCCCTCTTGATTTCTATTGTCACGCAGATTATAACGATCGCCAATTATCTCTTCTTCTCTATGACGTTGTTCTCCATTTAAATTTTGCACTTCTTCTCTAACATTTCTCATTGGGGAATTTCGCCTTGGCTCTTCTCTGAATGATATTGAATTTGATCTTACAGTACTTCTTGATCTCCTTCTTTGTAACCTCAAATTCTTCATTCTTAGTTCATGATTTTGTCTTGTTATATTCGCATGTTCCTCCGCCTCTAATCTCCTTTCTTCATGTGTTCTTTGCCTCAGATCATCTACTGTCCCATTTTCAAGTCCCACATGAACTAATTCTCCATCCACTCTTTGATTTCTTTCTCCTTCTTCTCCACTTTTTAATTGTCGATTTTCTGCTTCTTCCATTGAATCCTATCTCCAAGTGTGCACGCTCACTCTATCATAATCCACATCCCTATCTTGCGTTTGTGCTTGTTGATTCGGATGTTGATTTGAATTTTCTACTTCATTTCTTGTTCTATTTATTCCTGATCTTATTCTTAAAGATTCTTCTAATTCACCCGTTCCTTCACCTGTAAGTCTTTTACTCCTGTAGTTGCAGGAATTCCCACACTATACCCTACTCAAGAATTTATCAATATTTATGACACCATTTGAAGATTAAGGACCTTTTTTATTAATATGATCTTAAAAGAATTACAGTAATCAAGAATACAATTCACTTAATAAGATTTTCTCTCTCCTAAAAACTTTCTTAGCACTCCAAAATTCCTCCTCCTCTAGAACTATTCATCTCTTTTATATAGGCATTTACATAGTGGATTACAGCTCATTTACAGCTAAGATTCCCTTTAATTTTGGATCTGAGTTCTTGAGATAAATCGCAGTTAGCACCGCCTTAATATTTCGCAGGTTTTATTGATTCATCGCAGAAATGTCACACTTTTCTCATGTTTCTGTCGTTTTCATCTGATATGTCATTCCTTACATCACTATGAGATGTTTCGTAGAATATCATTGATGTATCGTAAACATGTCTCGCAGAACTGTTGTTTATTTCGCAGGAATATTGTTGTGACAATATTCTAATCCTACATCTTGCCTCTTCTCATATATTTTCTGCGAAGAAGATAAAGATCATGAGAATTTAAGTTTCTTGATTTGCCGCAACTTCTTGTCTTTTCACACTCCCTTCATTCTGACACGTCTCTGCATCCATCGCTAGATATTCTACGCGTGTTTTTTTCTCTCTCATTTATCCCTTGACACATCTTTTTTCAACCGTTGAATTCTGACCATTCACGTCTTTTCTTCATTGAATGCATTGATGTTCTCGAGAATCTTCTTCTCTTATAAATATCTTCTTCGCCAATCTCTACTCTTCTTTTTACTTCTTCTCTGCAACTCTACTGTTCTTCATCTTCTTCCGCAAATTCCGGATCTATCACTGTTTCAATTTTATTTATGTATTCTTCTTCATCTTAATCATCATTCCCATACTAAAAAATGGCTCCTGCTAAAAAATTAGGTCAACCCACTTTCCAAAAACACCAACAGAAGCTCCAAACTTTAGGTTTCACACTTTCTGAGATCCCTGGTCAATCTTCAGACTCTGATCTCTCCATTGATCTAATCTCAGGATTTCCTTCTTCCAATGAGAAAATCCTTATTTCGCTAGGTCAACTAGAAGCTGGCCTTCCTATCCCTCTTTATAACCCAGAATTCCCTCTTTTTTATGAAATTATTTCTCACGCTAAATTTTCACGTGCAATCTACCAATTAAGTGGAGACTGTATTCGTCTCATTCTCGAATATGCCTCTCGTGGAGCTGGTAAAGGATCTCGCTATCCTGATGATGCAAGACATCCTGATTTAAAAGATATCCCAATTATTCCGGAGAAATATACCGTGGAGAACTTCTTCGCGAATTATCAAGTGATTCCCATGAAGAAAGAGAGAACGTGTTGGGCTGTTCGTTTAAATAAGAATAAAAAGGTTGCGAAGGATAAAATTATTATGCAAGATATAGACTATCATTCGAGTAAAAACCAAGGTCCACGTTACTCAAAAGATGATAAGTGGTGCGGATTTCCTCTCCTCCTTGAAGGTCCATATATTTCTGGCACTCTTGATCTTCCTGCGAATCCTGCGAATCTTGCAGCGTATCATCCTTGGATTTTCAACTGGCCTGAAAGGAACTCTAAGGTATATCTCGCAAAATTTATCATTATTCGCAAATTTGGATAAATGTATTATTCTTAATGATTATTGAAATATCTTTAATAGATCGAAAAAAATGAAGCTTAGCTATGCTAATATTGGGAATCCCAATCTCCTACAAAATTTGAAGACCTTCACAAATGAAGTAAGAAACAATCTTCTATAACCTTTATCAATATATTGTTGCCCCTGTTTCTTATCTTCATGTGTGATTGTTTTCAAGGAAATACCATTTGTCGCGGCGATTGAAGCCAAAAATAAAGGCAAAAGAGTTATAACTCCAAATGAAGATTCCGGTGCTTCTCCTCGCCGCAATAAAAATCAAACCGTTGACGGTCCTCCAAAGAAGATAAGAAAAACTCAGCCACTTCCTTCTTTAAATTCTCCACTCAGAGAAACTTCTATTATCGCTGAAAAAGATAATGAAATTGAAAATAATAGTGGAGTTAATAATGATGCCTCTGTGGGCACTTCAATACATATTTATTCCGCAAGAATTAGGTCTGCGATGGGTCTTTCTCAACCTGAGACTCCAATGGATCAATTGTCAAACATTTTTAGAAACCCTATACAAGGTATTGGAGAGGATGATATTACTCATACTTGCAACTATCTCTCGAAGATATGCGACGCTTCAATCTTGACTAATAATAAAGATCTTAAAGGAGTCTCAAGATTTATCAACCCAGGTTTTCTTCATGCGCTAGCTTCGTTGGTATGCCCCTTTCCTTTATTTTTCTTGTAGTAAACTTTACATTTGTCATGAGTATCAAAGATCTAATAAGACCTTTATCTGTTTATCTGTTTGTCATTAAAAATTCAAGAAACAATTCATTCTATGCATCATTCCCATATTTGCCTCTTGTTATTAATCTGCAATATGATAAATGAATTATCGCAAATAATGCTACAAAAAATCTGTTATATGCTTCGCAGATATAACCTCTCTTGTGGTTTTATTTCGCCTTCCTAGTTAAAGGTCTTATTATGCCACTTTTATCCGACAAGATGGCAGGACATTCTTATTTTTACATGTAATAATCCATTGATCTTGTCTTATCATTTATTTTGATCTCTGCGACAATATGATAAGTCTAAGCCATCTTGTGAGATTAATCTCTCTTTGCTTTTTAAGACTTATGACATTGGCGTCTTTGCAATGAAATCGCATGACGTCTTTGCAATTTATATCCTCTTATCATTGATTTCATTTATCTCATCTTTTGTTCTTATCGCAAAAACCCATTGATCTTATCTTAACATTTCTATTTAGGATTTTTGGCCTGTCATGCGGCAATATGACGGGTCTAAATATTCTTGCGAATATAAAGTCCCATGACAATGCTGTCTATGTCACGCGATAATATGACGGGCCTAAATATTCTTGCGAATATAATGTCCCATGATATTGCCGTCTTTTTTGATACACAGCTCCCTAATGGAGGGTATCGCCCTTATCTCTCCCCCTGGTTGTGTAGTTGCAGAATAACCTACAACTACACCCTCAATAGAATTAGTAAAAACTTAAGAAGTTCTTGATGGTGAATGATAACTTTATTATTAATTCTCTTAATTGATTACATGGAATTATCAAAATGGAACTAGAATAGTTACAACTTTTCCTATTCTCTTTCCTAAGATAATTTCTTACACTCACTAAAAGAACCTCCCGAATTTTACATTTGAACTCCTATTTATAGTAAAACTTATACAGCTGTATATGAATTGCGAAGTATCGCAATTCATTCTCGCAAAATTATTTCATCCTCGCAAAACTTCATATTTCTCCGCGCTACTTCTATCATCGTATCATTTTATAACTCTTTCCTCCTTTATTTATTACGATACTCGTGAACTATTATCTTGTGATATTCAGTACCTACATCTTGCCTCTTCTCATGTCAATTCTACGAAGAAGAAATGTCATGAGAATCCCTATTCTCGTAAATTTAGTGTAGTTATTACCACCCATCAAGTTCGCAACACGTCTTTTTACTTTTCCCTTATCTTTTTGACACGTTTCTTCGTAACCGTTCTTTTCAACCGTTCACTCTTACTCGTATTAATGAGTTTCTATCTTCATCAAACTCTCTCTATTTATAAATATTATCCTTTGTTTTTGCTTTTTATTCTCTTATCTTATTCATCTTCTTCACCACTTCTGCCTCTGCAATCTCTTTTATCTTTTTTCCTTTCTATTTTCCATCTTATATTCAATGGCACCAAAGAAGAAAACTATTGAACAGATTAATGCGGAACTTGCTGTAGGGACCTCATTCTCTCTGAGATTGAAGGTTATGATAATAAATCTTCTCTATGTGTAAAGCTCTTTACCAACTATGTTTGGGATGATCAGAAAATTTTAATCTCACGAGGTCAAATCCTCGCAGGTCTTCCTCTTTATGATGTTAACTTTCCTCTATTCTATGAAATTATTTCCCACCCCAATTTTTCTTGTGCCATTTACCAATTGACTGGTGATTGTATTCGCCTCTTAGTTGAATTCGCAAATCGTGCGGCTTTTGGGAAATCTTTGTATTCAGTTGATCTTAGGAAACCTGGATTTGAAAATATGGAAATTGTTGCTGCGAATTATACAGTTGAGGGTTTCTTCAAAACTTACACACTAATTCCTGCGAGGAAAGAAGATAATCGTTGGGGTGTTCGTCTTCATCGTAAAGCTAATATCGCAGCAGATGATCTTCTCATGCACGATATTGATTATGCTTCAGAAAATAATAAGACACCTCGTCGTTCTAATGATGAAGATTGGTATAAGTACCCTTTAATATTATCGGGTTCTTATATTTTTGGGATAGTATAACTTCCTGCGAACCTTCGTAACCGCCATTATCAACCTTGGGTTTTCAGAAATGTATGTACTTTCATCTCCTTATCTTTTTGTTACCCTTTAATTTCAAATGAGGTAAGAAACACTCTTGTATTTTTCTAAACAATATATTGTTTCCTCTGTTTCTTATCCTTATTTGAATTTGCAGGTCCCACTTCTTCCTGAGATTGCTGCGAGTGAAAATAAGAGTTCTACTTCTTCTAAAAGGTTGACTGCAAGACAACAAACTCTTCGTTCTGCGAAGGTTACCCAAGCTTCTGGTAGTCAAGATGATGTTCTTCGCAAATGGAAAAGGAAACTTCAAGATGTTGTTTACGAGAGGAGGAAAAAGAAGAAACTCTCAACCAAGTCTCATTCCAATGTAATCTCTTCTAATGAGAATATTGAGGAAGATCTTGGTGATGAAGATGATAAATTTACTGAGAAGGACTTTAGTTCTAACTCTGATACCCTTTCTGACGAAGGAGATGATGATAATGATGTTGATGAAGGTGGTTAGAAATCCCGTCACGAAGATAATTATCAATCTGCGAGCATCGCAATTGATAATTCTTCTCTTCTTGAGGAGAATAATCAATTAAAGCTTGAAAATTCTTCTCTTCGTAATGATAAGAAACAACTAGAAGGTAAATTCTTTGCGATGGTAATTATTTTGATTATTTTTCCTTCATAATTTGCTAACCAATTCCTTAATTTTTTTCCTTGCTGCAGAAAATTATGCGAAGATGAATAACGATCTGGAAACTATCCTTGCTAATCGTAATAAGAAAATTTCTGATTTGAGATCTCAGCTTCTAATTTCCCAGCATAACCATAGTTTATATGTCAAGCGTTTTCGAGCTAAGATGACTCGCAAGATTTGCGAAGACAATGAAATTCCTCTCAAGAAGTACCATACGCTCCTTTCTGAAGAAATTCTTGAAGATACTCCATATCTGGAAATCTCTGAAAGTGAAGTTGAAGATGATAGTGAAGTTGAAGAAGAAGATCATTTTGATGGGAATAGATCGCCTGAAAAATAACTTCACTCTTTTTTGTATATCTGTTCTGTAACTCCACTCTTTTTTGTATGTTTGTTCTGTTTCTCTTCAATACAACATTTTCTTCTTGATTGCACTTTTAATAAATCCAACAATTTCTTTTTCAAAGCTTAATTTGAATTAATCTTTCTTTGATTGATTGTTTCCCTTATTCGCATAACTTGATCATGTGGAGAGAAATAATATATCTTAAAGACTTAGCTTAGTATTCCCTTTCCCCTTATTATTGCTCTTCAAATGATCAACTATCGCTGGAAGTATTAAAATATCATTCTCAATTTATCTTACGAAGTTTCTTCTTATTGTGATTATGAATAAAAAATTCTCCCTTCGAAGTATAAGAAATATAAGCCTTTTGCCTTTTGCGGAATGTTGCGAAGTAAATAATAAATCTCCCCTTGAAGTATAGGAAGTATGAAGTATACGAAATATAAAATACCCTTAAGAAGTATAAGAAGTATAAAATATCTTTGAAGAAGTATTAGCAGCATTCAATTCATGAAGAATTTCCCAATATATGAAGAAGTATAAGAATTATTACTCATTGTATGAAGAAGTATAATAAGTACTTAACCTTCGCAAAATTAAATATCCGTTGAAGAAGTATAATAAATATGATATACTCTTGAAGAAGTATAAATAGTATTGAATTTGTGGAGAAATATTCAATATGTGGAGAAGTATAAGAAGTATTTAATTCTCGTAACATTTTACGAGTATGAACTTATCTGTTTTGATTGCTATCAAAATCGCATCTTTTGTTAAGTCTTCGTGAAAGTTCTTCAATGATGTTATCTTCTTTTATAGGACTTCTTGTAAAAATTCTTCAATGGTATTGACGAAGCTGTCTTCTCTTCAAAACTTCATAATGTATATTCTTGTAAAATTTCTTCAATGATATCGACGAAGCTGTCTTCTTTTCAGATCTTCATAATGTATATACTTGTATAATTTCTTCAATGATGTTGATGAAATGAATTTCATTAATTTATGTGGTCTTATCATGCCTTCCTAAGTAAAGGTCTTATTTTGCCACCTCTTTTGTAGTAAATTTTTGTATTTGCGATAATATGACAAGTCTGTACATTCTTGCGAACATACAACCTCGTGACATTATCGTCTTGCGATGAAATCGCAGGACGTTTTTACACTTTCATGTAATAACCCATTGATCTCATCTTAACTTCTTTGTTTCATTCTGCGAGTTCTTTTTGTATGCTTTCCTTTTCCTTTTTTTTTAGAATGCTCGCAGAACATCATTTGTTGCACAAATATGACAAGCCTTTATGTTTTCGCAAACAAGAATCCTCGTGACATTTGCGTCTTATAGCACGTATCAGCTCCCTAATGGAGGGTGCTGCCCTTTATCTTCCCCCTGGTTGCCCCTTCAAGGAAGCGTACATCGACCATACAAGGTTAGCTCTTCCAATCCGGTTCTGCCAACAACCAGCTTTTGATCGCAACCTCTTATCCTTTTTTCCTATAGGGCTTATAGTTACGAGGTTGCACCCTATGGGGTATCTTTGGGCCAAGTGCATCATTTGCCAAGACTTGTCAAAAATGGCAGATGTGGTTCAACCTCACCCGGCACTCTTGACTCAACCGTGTACCTCGGCGCCTTGATCGTTTTCTGCACTTCTTGGGAAAGACAGTATGCCTTAGTCGCCCAACCTAAATCCTCTTATACTGCATTTTATATTGCGTAATGTCGCTATATTAGGTGAGAATCCAAGGTGTCTAACCCGGATAGGTACCCCATTATTGGGTTGTACCCCTAAATTTTTACCATGTACTAAGGGTCCTTGGTGGTGTTCCGGTTACCCTTAGCCACGTTTATAAGTACCCCCTTAAATGACGTACTTTAGGACTTTGCCTCTTACGAAATATAGCTTCGCGAACTAGGGTGTACGCCACAAAGGTTTGCCTGTATAAAATTTTCTGCGGCTCTCTTTCTTTTTTGGAGGTTGATCACAGATTGCGGTCTTTTATTCGCAAATTAATGAAAGTTTAATCGCAATATAGATTTTGAAATTCATTACTTTTCCCAATTTCCTATGAGCAAACAATATTCGTAAAATTTATCACGAAATAAAAATTTTTGTTTTGCCACATACCTCATTTTCACGAGCAAACATACTGATTACCTTCTTGTTTTATTATTTTCCTTCTTCTTTCTTCGCAAATCACAACCCTTATTATCATCGTAAATTTCTTGTATGATTATCATCGTAATTTTATTCTCTTTTTCCTTAATCCTCTGCCATTAAATTTTCACTTCTTTTCACAGCCTTTGCTCTTTTTCTCGAATTTTCCTTCTCAGTAGTTTTTCCTTCGCAAACTTCTACTTCTGTATCGTAACATTTCTTTCCCTCAGCCCAATCACCCTTGATAATTCCAATACCCTTCATATGAGGAAACTTTATGCACTGATGTAGAGTGGAAGCTACGCCTAGAATTCCATGAAGCCATGGTCTTCCTATCAAAGCATTATATGGTGATTCGACAACAACAACGCAGAATAGAATTTCAGTTCGCATTCCACTTAATGGAATTCGCATGCTCACTTCTCCTTTGGGATTGTTGGCAGTTCCATTAAAACCATAAATTTTATAAGTAGAAGGTATTAAATCTGCATCTTTTCCCCCCATAGTTTTGTAAGCAGAATAGAAGAGGATATTGACAGAACTTCCCGTATCAATCAAAATCCTATTAAGAACAATTGATTCTTCCTCCATATCATCTTCGTTTTCTTCCATATTCATGTAGATTGCTAATATTACCACCAATGGATTATCATGTGCTTCACAACCTTCTGGAATTTCAGTGGCTTCAAAAGAAATTTCACGTTTCTGCCAATCTTCAAGTCGTGAAATTTTTGCGATGTTCATTACTTCCTTTCCTTCACCATCCCTCACATATACCCTTCTTAACACATTATCATGAAAATCCTCTATGGTTTTATATGAATGAACAATAGAATTACAGAAAACATTCCTTGCTTTTGATCCCACTTCTATATGTAGGATTTCTTCTCCCTTTTCTTTTGTTGTGTTCTCCCTGCGAGTTATGACTGGAGCCTGTGGTAATTGTTGCGACTGTGTCTGCTTAAGTAAAAATTGATTTAGCTTTATTTGATCAATCATTCGCAAGATTATCTTCTTGATATTATGGCAATTATTTGTATAATGTCCATGAAAATGATGATATGAACAAAATTCATGACTTCTTGGACCCATTGGCGGTTCCTTTCCCATGTTCCATGGAGTTGGTATATGCTCTACCAGGATAATTGCTTGCCATATCTTTTCTACACTTGTATTCAAAGGTGGCAACTTTATCTCTTCCCTTACCATTCTTTGACCTCCTTGACCGTTGTTATAATTTTGTCTCTGGTTCCCTTGTCAAAAATAATTTTGCCTTTTCCCCCATAATTTTCTTGTTGTTGATCTAATCTTGGAATTTGGTTATTTCCTATTAGACTATAGAAATTTCTCTCTCTATCATACTCTTCTTGATCTCTACTACCCATTGCTAACATTGATTTTCTTCTCTTCTGAAATTTGCGAAGAAGTTTGTGAGGATGTTTGCGAAGTACCTGCTACTACATTGATTATTTTGGGAAGTAAATTTGCTCCTCCCTCTTGATTGCTAGTGTTTGCTACTGGATATGACTCCATACTGTTTTGCTTTTCCTCTAGTGTAATGTATTCTTCTTGCAATTCTCATAACTCTGTCATCATTATGGAATTCTTTCTTCTGAAGATTTGAACATATAATTGTTCAGTTGCGAACATCGCATTTATGAAGGACAGAATCAGGTATCTCTCATCCACGCGCCCTGCCATATCACTGCACATAGTCTTCCATCGTCTTACCAAATGCTTCAAACTTTCACCCACTCTTTGTTTTAAACCAAATACATCTTCAATACCAAGCCGTGAAGAGTGATTTGTGATATATGCTCCGAGGAAAGTTGCTTGCAAATGACTGAATGACGTAATAGTGTTCTTAGGGAGTCCTTCGAACCATTTTAAAGCTTCCCCTGTTAAACTCGATGTGAAGTACTTGCATAACACAGCATCATGATTCTCCCATTGTAACATGCATCTTATGTATGCTTTAATGTGCTGAATAGCACATGAAGTCCCATCAAAGATACTGGTAAGTGTGGGCAAATTGCATTTTGGTGGAATTCCTCCCAATTGTACTTCTCTAGCAAATAGAGTCCTCGCAGCTTCTTCTATTGATTCATCTAATTGCCTACTATCTCCTCCTCTTCTATTGTTTATCATCCCTCTCATTTCTGCTAATTCTCGAAAAATCCGTGCATTTGCCTCAGAATTCTCATCTATTGGTCTTTTTAATGCAGCTTCTCTTCTTCTATGTTCTTGCACTTCCTCCCTTGCGATCCTTCGCATTCTATCATATTCTTCATTAATGTTTTCATTTGCACAATTCTGCAAATATCTTCTTTCTAAATTATCATAATTGTTCGGTCGCAGAGTATCTTGGAATTCTTGTTCTTCCCTTTCTATTCTTCTCATTCTTCTCATGCGAATATCAGGAATTTCTTCTTCTTCATTTCTCCTCCTTCTATGATTTACTTCTTCTTAATTTGTTTGTACTCTGACTCGAGAGTTTGGTTCATTCCTCTCTACTTCTGTTTGTTGATTTACAATTCTTCTCTTAATTCTTTCATACTCAACATTTTGTTTGTTACGAGCCTCTTCATATCTTCTTACTCCATTCTCGTGATTGTTTTGATGTACTGCTTGTTGTCTCTCAGTTTCTTCCATAAGTTGTTGTTCTTCCTCTTGATTCTGATTTCTTTCTCTAGGATTTGGCCTTGTTCGTAAATTCTCCATGTTTTGTTCGTGGTTTGGTATTAAAATGAAACGATTCTCTTGATTTCTTTCACCTTGATTCTGCGCTTGTTCTTGCATATTATTTTCATTATTGATTATCGGTGAATTTTGTCCTTCTCTTTCTGTTCTAACTTTTGATCTTGCAACACTTTGATATTTCCTTCTTTGTAGCATCTCATTTTCCATCCTAAATTCTTGATTTTTTCTTGTTAAATTGGCACGTTCTTCAGCTTCGTTCATTCGTTCTTCTTGTATTCCTTGTCTTAGTGTTTCTAACATCTCCCTTTATCTTTCAAGAATTGTTCCTCCCATCAACCTTCCATTTTCTCTGATTTGTGGTTCTCTATCTTCTTCCTCTGGTGTATCATTTCTCCAAGTGTGTATACTCACTCGATCATGATCTATTATTTGTTGAGCTTGATTTCTTCGACTACTCCTTCTCCTACTAGGTTCTCCTATTATATTTGCTTCTCCTCCTGCGAGTCTTACACTTCTTCTTACTTCAGTTAATGGTTCTGATGTATTTCTTCTTCTTGTCATTTTTTTGGTACAGGAATTCTTCAAATCCCTGTTTCTAGCGCCAATTATGTAGTTGCAGAATAACCTACAACTACACCCTCAATAGAATTAGTAAAAACTTAAGAAGTTCTTGATGGTGAATGATAACTTTCTTATTAATTCTCTTAATTGATTACATGGAATTATCAAAATGGAACTAGAATAGTTACAACTTTTCCTATTCTCTTTCCTAAGATAATTTCTTACACTCACTAAAAGAACCTCCCGAATTTTACATTTGAACTCCTATTTATAGTAAAACTTATACAGCTGTATATGAATTGCAAAGTATCGCAATTCATTCTCGCAAAATTATTTCATCCTCGCAAAACTTCATATTTCTCCGCGCTACTTCTATCATCGTATCATTTTATAACTCTTTCCTCCTTTATTTATTACGATACTCGTGAACTATTATCTTGCGATATTCAGTACCTACAGGTTGCCCCTTCAAGGAGACATACTTCTGCCATACAAGACTAGCTATTCCCATCCGGTTCTAGAAACAACCAGTTGTTTTCGTAGCCTCTTATCCTTTATTTCTATATGGCTTATAGTTACAATACTACACCCTAGTGGGGTTTTCTTCGGGGCGAACACATCGTAAGCCAAGACTTGCCATGGATGGCCAGGGTAGGTTCATCCGTCCTGTGCACCCACAGCTCAACCGTGTACCTCGGCGCCTTGATTATACTTTGCATTCCTTAGAAGAAACTCTCGGGCGCCCAACCAGGGTATAACCTTATATAGTTGGGAATCCAAGTTATCTCTCTCGGATGGATTTTCTATAATCCCAAATCTCCATGACTAGGTTCCAGCAGCAGTATAGCCTTTCCCATAGCCATGCAAAGAGATACCCCCCTTATGACGCACTTTAAGGATATTACCTCTTACGGAATAGAATCTGTGAACTAAGGTGTACGCCATAAAAGTTCATCCCATTCTTATATGTTTTTAGGCGATTTGCGCCTATCTTATGCATTTGCATTAAAAATTCTTATATGATTCGAAATCATCATCTTTTTCTTTAAAAAAAAAAAAAAACTTATTTTTGAGCAAAGTTTTTCATTTAATATTCTGTCTGCACACTTCTTGCTGTTCTTGTTTTCCTATTGTTCACAACATGATATTGTTGCACTTCTTTTCTTCTGTAACGAATGATTATTCGCAATATCTTGTTGCTTTTTATTTTCTTGCGAGAAATGAAGATTTCAACTTTTTCCCAGCACCTTGCACTTGTTTATTTTCCTGCGAAGAATGAAGATTTCAACTTTTTCCAATTTTGCGCGATTAATCACCATTGATTCTTTTGGCACAAACTATTCTTGTAATATATCCTTTCCCCGCAACTCTATACTGTCCACCATCAATTTCTCTGCTCTCTGAGTTTGCTTCCTGTTATGTTTCCAATTACAACTTCTGGCGTTTCTTTCTTCGCAAGTATTAATGTCAACTTCATAACACTTTTTTCCTTCAAACCAATCACCTTTAGTTATCCCAATACTATGAGGATGTGGAAACTTTATGCATTGATGATATGTGGATGCTATGCCCAAGATCTCATGGAGCCATGGTCTTCCAATTAAGGCATTATAAGGAGATTCTATATCCACTACACATAACTTAATTTTTGAAGATATCTAGTTCAATGGAATTTCCATAGTAATTTCTCCTTTTGGATTATTTGCAGTGCCATTAAAACCATAGATCTTGTAAGTTGAGGGGATTAACTCATCATCTCTTCCACCCATTATTCGATAAGTATGATAGAATAAGATGTTTACCGAGCTGCCAGTGTCAATTAAAACCCTATATATTACCCAAGAATCACTTGATGCGTCACCATCATCTTCTTCTTCTTCTCTGTACTTTGGATTTATCTCTAACTTCACCACCAATGGGTTGTCATGCATCTTCCCTGGCTCTGGTATCTCTTGTACAGTAAAAGAAATAACTTGTTTTTTCCATTCTTCTAACGGAGAAATCTTCGCAATATTCATCACCTCTCTTCCCTCTATATCCCTTGCAAATACTCTACTTAGCACATTGTCATGGAAATCTTCTATTGTTTTCTGCGAATGTACAATTGAATTGAAAAATATATTTTTTGTTGTAGCTCCTACTTCAATGACAAATATTTCTGCTTCTTTCGCAACATTGACTCTGCGAATTTCTGGTGCTGGCGGCAATTGCTGAGGTTGTGGATATCTCGCTAGAAAATGATTTAACTTCCCCTGTTCAATCATTCGCATAATAATTCTTTTTACATTTCTACAATTACTCACAGAATGGCCATGAAAATGATGATAAGGGAAGAATTCTTGACTTTGGTTGTTAGGATGTGGTTCTCTCCCCATGTTCCATGGTGAAGGTATATTCTTCATCAAAATAATCGCTTCCCAAATCTTGTCTATACTGGTATTTAGAGGTGGCAATTTGATGTCTTCCCATATAATCCTCTGACCTCTTTGCTCTCTTGAATAATTCTGCCTCTGTCCACCATAAGTCTCTTGCGGTTGATCAAACCTTGGGACCTTATTATTGTTATTGCGATTATAAAAATTTCTCTCTTTTTCCAATTCCTCCTGATCTCTACTCCCCATTGCTACTACCTTACGTTGATTATCAATCTCCATTTTCTCTCGCTAATTTTGGGAGGTACTTGCCACTGTATTAATCATCTTTGGTAATAAACTTCCATTTGATGCGGCTGAACTTGTGCCTACGAGAATTGTATATGACTCCATCTCATTTTGTTTTTCTTCCAAAGCGATATATTCTTCTTGCAATTCTCGCAGTTCTGTCATAGTGATTGTGTTTTTAACTCTGAATACCTGGATGTATAATAGATTTGTCGCAAACATAGCATTTATGAAGGACAAAATGAGATATGTTTCATCTACTCTTCCTGCCATTTCACTGCACATTGTCCTCCATCTTATCGTTAAGTGCTTTAAACTCTCGCCAACTCTCTGCTTCAATCCAAACACATTTTCAATTCAAGGTCATGTAGAGTTATTGCTTATGTATGCTCTTAAGAAAGTAGTTTGCAAGTGCATGAACGAAGTTATTGTATTCTTAGGGAGACTTTCAAACCACTTCAGTGCTTCGCCAGTTAAACTTGACGCAAAATATTTGCACAAGACGACATCATGGTTCTCCCATTGTAGCATGCATCGAATATAGTCTTTGATATGTTGTACGACACATGTAGTCCCATCAAAAATACTGGTCAACACCGGCAAATTGCATTTTGGAGGTATCCCTCCTAATTGTACCTCTTGACTAAATGGAGTTTTCGCAGCTTCTTCGATTGCCTCATCAAGTTGTCTTCTTCCTCCTTCTCTTCTGTTATTTATCTTCCTCTCATTTCTGCTAATTCTCGTAAGATTTGCTCATTCCTATCATAATTTTGCTCCATTGGCCTTTTCAACGCAGCTTCTCTTCGTCTGCGTTCATGCCTTTCTTGTCTTGCGATATTTCGTGCTTCTTCTTCAATATCTTGATTTTGCCTTCTTCTTGAGTTTTCAAATTAATTTGTCTTTCATTTTCTTCTCTGCGAATTTCCTCATCCCTTATCATTTCTCTTCGTTTCCTTTCTATGTCTCTGCGAATTCTTTCATATTCCTCATTTAGATTATCATTATTACGATTTTGTACACGTCGTCTTTCTCGATTATCATGATTATTCTGACGCAATGCTTCTTGAATTTCTTGTTCTTCTACTTCGGCTCGCAATCTCTCTCTTTCTCCCGCTAAATGTACTTGCTCAATATAATGCCTCTCAATATCATCTTCAATTATCCTGCGATTTCTTCGAATCTCGTCATCACGTAACATTCTCCTTCTCTCTTCTTGATTTTCTCCCTCATCTTGATTATGTCTAATGTCCAAAGTTTCACCGCGTGGAATATAACGATCATTTATCAAATTCTCGCCAATATTTTGTATAGGATGATTTTGTCTTGTTTCTTCTCTATATGATCTTGAACTTGATCTCATGCTGCTTCTTGATCTTCTGTTTTGCAACCTCAAATTTTCCATTCTTAGTTCATGATTTTGCCTTGTAATTTTTGCACGTTCTTCTGCCTCTAATCTTCTTTCTTCCTGTATCCTTTGTCTCAAATCATCTACTACCTCATGTCCTTCATGAATTAATCCTCCATCCACTTCTTGATTTCTTTCCTCTTCTTGATTTTCTTCCTCTTATATCGAATCCGACCTACAAGTATGCACACTTACTTTATCATAATCCACATTTCTATCTTGTGCTTGTGTTTGTTGATTCGGTGGTTGAATTGAATTTTCTGCTCCATTTCTCATTCTACTTCTTCCTGATCTGATCCTTAAAGATCCTTCCAATTCACCTGTTCCTTCACCTGCAATTCTTTTACTTTTTCTCACTGTTGTTGGTGGTTCTGATGTATTTCTTCTCCTTCTAGCCATTTCTTCAATTCTAACAATTTCTTCAAATCTTCAAGTTGCAATTTGAAATTTCTCAAATTGATTCTCCCTGTTTCTGGGCGCCAAAATGTAGTTGCAGGAATTCCCACACTACACCCTACTCAAGAATTTATCAATATTTATGACACAATTTGAAGATCAAGGACCTTTTTTATTAATATGATCTTAAAAGAATTACAGTAATCAAGAATACAATTCACTTAATAAGATTTTCTCTCTCCTAAAAACTTTCTTAGCACTCCAAAATTCCTCCTCCTCTGGAACTATTCATCTCTTTTATATAGGCATTTACATAGTGGATTACAGCTCATGACAGCTTATTTACAGCTAAGATTCCCTTTAATTTCGGATCTGGGTTCTTGCGATAAATAGCAGTTAGCATCGCCTTAATCTTTCGCAGGTTTTATCGATACATTTCAGAAATGTCACACTTTTCTCATGTTTCTTTCGTTTTCATCCGATATGTCATTCCTTACATCACTATGAGATGTTTCGTAGAATATCATTGATGTATCATAAACATGTCTCGCAGAACTGTTGTTTATTTCGCAGGAATATTGTTGTGACAATATTCTGATCCTACAACTCCTCCTCACAGTTGTTGGTGGTTCTGATGTGTTTCTTCTTCTTCTAACCATTTCTTCAATTCTAACAATTTCTTCAAATTTTCAAGTTGTAATTATAGATTTCTTAGCTTGATTCACCCTGTTTCGGGCGCCAAAATGTAGTTGCAGGATTTCCCACACTACACCCTTGTCAAGAATCTATGAAAACTAAGTCATAATTGTGGATGAACAACAACACTTTTATTAATTCACTTTCAGGGAGATTTACAAGAAATATCAAAACTCAGAAGTACAACTTTCTTTCTGGAGTTTCTCTCTCCTTAAAATTCTCTCATCTCTCAAAAGTACATCATCCTTTTCTGGATTTAGTCAAACCCTTTATATAGGAAAATACATAGTGGAAGACAGCTAAGATTTCCCCTTAATTCGGATCTACTCTACGATCTCATTGCCATAACTTTAGTCTTCACCGTCGCCAACTTTGTAAGCATCGTGAAGCAGATTTATTCTTCTCACATATCTTTAGTCGTTGACCGTTATACCACTCTTTTGTGACACTCGCCAAATGTCGTTGAAGAATCTTGCGACGTTCTCGTCAAAGTGTTGTTAATACTCGAAGAAATGTTTAGGTTTCTCACAGAAGTGTTGTTTCCATCGCGAGAATATCGTTGTGGCGATATTCTGGTCCTACATTGGCGAAGAGGAATTAAAGAGCAACATTACGGATTGGCGAGAAGATCTTCATGCATACTTGGCAAGGGGAGAAATCCAAAGAAATCGATTGGAAGCACATAAATTAAAAAGTAGGGCAACCAATTATGAATTAAAAGATGGAGAATTATATCGCATATCTTTTAGTGGACCATCGCTAAGATGTTTGATGAGGGAAGAAGGACAAAAGGTATTGAAGATGTTGCACAGTGGTGACGCTGGAAATCATAATGGAGTTAGATCTTTGGCATATAGAACAAAAATGCAAGGATATTACTGGACATATATTCATGAAGATGCAAAACAACTCTCAAGGCGTTGCGAAGATTGCCAGCGATATGGAAAGAAGATACATGCACCAGGAGCACCATTATCGTCTTCAACAAGTGTATGGCCTTTTGGGAAATAGGGGTTAGATATTATGGGACCATTTGTGCCTGGTTCTGGACAAAGAAGATACCTAATCGTTGCAACTGATTATTTCACAAAATGGGGATAAGTAAAGGAAGTACAACATATCGGCGGTAAAGATATTTTTATATTTATATTTGAGAATATAATTTGCAGATTTGGGATTCCAGCACAGTTGGTGTCTGATAATGGGAAGCAATTTGTAGGAAAGAATATAGAATTGCTACTCAATCCATTTATGATAAAGTGTGGAAAATCTACTCCCTTATATCCACAAGCAAATGGTCAAGCTGAAGCAACTAATAAGACAATCACAGACATCTTAATAAAGAAGCTAGAAAGATACCACAGAGCATGGTGTGAACAGGTGCATAATGCAGTATGGGCCTACAATACAAATAGACGAGAAGCTACTGGAATGTCACCTTTTTGTTTTATGTATGGAGTTGAAGCTGTGTTACCAACAAAAGTAGCTATTCCTACAACAAAAAGAGAGTCTTGGGAAAGAAATCTAAGTGCTGGAATGATTTTAAATAAATTGGATGAATTGGAAGAAAAAATAGAAAAGACTTTGCAACATATGGAAAATTACCAGCGAAGATTAGCTCGTGAGTACAACAAACGTGTTAAGAAATGTGAATTTCAACCTGGCGATTTAGTGCTGCGAGAAACACCAAGTTATCAGCGAGAGAATGGTGGAAAATTGGCGAGAAAATTGGATGTACCATATATCATTAAAGAGATAGTTGGAACAGGGGCATACAAACTAATAGACCCTGAAGGGAGAGATGTTGGTCAAATACTTGATAGACCATGGAATAAACTAATTCTGAAAAGGTATTATCAATGACAACTTCTGCAAGATAAGAGATACAGGTATGTTGTGTAAAAAAAAAATTCCAATTGCGAGTTTCTATTAGTAACAAAGCAAAGCAAGAACTTCGAGCATACTCGCAAGAACGGCGGATAAAATTTCGCAGAGATTAATAGAATGGGACGTACCTTTATGGTGTGCACCCTAGTTCGTGAATAAAAATTTCGCAAGAGGAAAATGTAAGACCTAATAATGCGTCATATAAGGGGGTATCTCTTGACATAACTCAGTGATAATGTTATACCGCTGCTGGAACCTGAGTTATGCAGATGTTGGGGTTAAAGAAAACCTATCCAGGAGAGGGATCTTGGATTTCCAATTATATAAAGTTATACCTTGATTGGACGACTAAGGATCTTTTCTAAGAAGTGCAAAGTATGACCAAGGCGCCGAGGTACACGGTTGAGCCAAGGGTGCCAGGGGCGTACGAAACTACCCTGGACATTCTTGGTAAGTCTTTGATACGATGCACTTGGCCCGAAGAAAACCCCACTTAGGGTGCAGTCTTGTAACTATAAGCCATATAGGCATAAAGGACAAGAGGCTGCGAAAAACAACTGGTTGTTGGAAAATATGGATGGGAGGAGCTAATCTTGTATGGACGATGTGCCCTCCTTGAAGGGGAAACCAGGGGGAAGATAAGGGCGGCACCCTCCATTAGGGAGATGATAAGTGTCTAAAGACGGCAATGTCATGGGGCTTTGTGATCGCAAGAACATTTAGGCCTGTCATATTGTCGCGTGACGAAAGTTATACAAAGGCAACAAGCCAACAGAGAAAAAGTTAAGATGAGATCAATGGGTTTTTACAAGAAAGTGTAAAGAAGTCCTGCGATTTCATCGCAATACGGCAATGTCATAAGATTTAATTTTTGCAAGAGATTTTAAACTTATCATATTGTCGCAAAGATGTTGAAAAAAATATATTGATAAGACAAAATCAATGGGTCAATACATGCAAATGTAAAGACGTCCTGTGATTTTGTCGCAGAAAGAAAAACTTTTTTGGCAAAATAAGACCAACAAAATAATCTTAAAAATTAACTATTTTATTTTAAGATGCAGGAAAGATTTTTTCATCGCAGGAGAATATATAAGAAGGCAGATTCATAACATCGTAAACTATTTCAAAAATTTTCAAAGTATCGCAGTTGTACTCATTACATCGCAGAAATATTCATACTTTCACACAGTTCACAGAAAGGAGACACATGAAATAATTCACCGTTTCAAGAAAGATAATGAAGGGCAAGTAGGGGAGAAATAAGATTTCATTATCTTCCTTGAAGATATTCAAAGTAAACAAAACCAAAAATTGAGTTCTCAAAATTTCAAAAGTTACATTATTCGCAAGAAAGAAGAAGAAAAAGATAGCAAAAAATAAATTCAAGTTTTGACGATTGTCTCGCCAGATTCACTATTCTTGCTCGCCAGATTCGTTATTCTTGCCAGAATTGTCAGCTTCATCAGTATTCTTCTCACCACTTGTAGATACTTTTTTAGGAGGACTTCTTTCTTCTTCATCATCTTCATGGATGGTATTTTCTTCATCAGTGAATTATAATTCCTTATCCATGGGAAGAGGAATTTCATCATCATCAACTTTTAGAGGAGGAACAGATACAGGAGGGAAAGAATGGGAGAGCAGAATATCATTCATAAGAACTTCAGCACTGAGGTGGACCTTGCGAAGGAAACCTCTGTCACGATTCCTAATCTCTATATTTTTGAAGTACTTGAGATAATCAAACCTTCTTTCTGCTTTGTCGCGAGCTTCAATATAATTGGAAGTAAGAGTCTTGTTCTCTTTGCGAACTTTATCCATTTACTAGTAAGATCAACGATGGTGGAATGAAGACTTCCTTCAGATTCTGCGAGTAACAAAAGTGATAAAAGATCATTCAGTCAAAGATTTTGCGAGAAATATAACACAAGATTTAACAGAAAGGTCAACAAGAGAGGTAGTAAATTAACTACCTTCTTTTTGCGAGGTTAAGTTTTGAATTAATGTAAAGAAACAGTTTTCCCATTGATTCATAGCGTCATCAAATTTATCGCCAACCACACCCTTCAGACGAGATTTCATGTTTTCTTCTTTGGTGTGTAGATACGAGTTTTCCTCTGTTAGCAAAGAATGAGATTTCTTCAATTCAGAGTATTGGTCTTGAAGCTCGCTGGTCTTTAAAACTAAGAGTTAACCTACCCTTGATAAGTTTATCCTTCTCGGCAGCAGATGATTCAGTTACCTCCTTGAGTTCATCTTTAAGGGAACGAAGAGATTGCTCTTGATTATCACATATTCTTTGTAGATTACTCAATTGCTGCAAAGAAATCGCCATCAAGCTTGAAAATCTATGTTTCTCTTGGGACAGAGTTCTATTTTCATCTGATAAAGATTCTACCACCAAGTTAGACTTGGTTAATGAATATGAGAGACGAGTAATCTCGTTACTTAATAAATTTTAACTTTGCGATAGTTGGTTTTTCTCATTAGTAATATTATCTATTTGATCGATCGAATATGTGTAGAGGTTATCTAATCAATTATACTGGTCCATCCAAGAATCTCTTTCAACACGATCTTCGTCAGCAATAGATTCAAATTTAAGTCTCTCTATGAAATGAATCCGGTTTGAAACTAATATATGAATCAAGAATTTAAGAAGGAGACTTGAGTACAAAGGGTATAAAAACAAAACAGAAAAACAAAAGGGCAGAGGCAAGAAAATTATACCTTTCTACTTGTCATTTTTTCTGCGAAGGTTCTCGCAGTTAAGAGAATAGTTGCGAAGCATATGGTTCAGAGTATCTCATTAAGAAACTTTGACTTGAAGGCTCTTTCTCAGAGTTTCAAATTCATTCTCTAAAGATGCTCGTGAAGCAGTGTTATCAGAGCCAAAATATTTAAGTAAGGTCTCGCAAGCTTCATATTGGAGAGAGTCCGTAGAAGTTTTTCTAGCATCGTCTAAAATATTAGATAAAATTTTAAAAGCAATATCAACTCCAGCTAAGATTCCATTCGATGGAGGAAGAGATGCATAGGGTGAAGTGGTAAAAAGGTCAAGTTGACGATATGAGTCATTTGCGATGGTTGTATTATCAGAAGGAGGAGTGTTGGGAAAAAAACAGTTGAAGGTAGTAAAGGACTAGAAGGAACCTCAGTCACAGCAATTTTAGGAGCTTGATTTGTCGATGAATCAAAATAAGTAGAGGTGTTGGCATCGATGTCACTACACCATTTTAAGGATATAGCAACAGACAATAGATGTTGCTAAACAGGGTCGCAACGGGACTTCGCTGTTGCTAAACACGGTGTCGCAATTTTTAGCAACGGCATAAGCCCAGTTGCGAATCTTGGTCAGCAATGGACATTTGCAACAGCCGTTGCCGTTGCGAAATTTTTTATTAGCAACAGCAGGATATTGTTGCTAATATGTTGCTAATTACAGGAATACCATATCCCAAAACCAGATACTGTTGGTTCTGGTTCTACTGTATTGGTTCGGTTCTAATTTAGCAACAGAGCCTTGATGTTGCTAATCTTTTGCAACCTCAAAAAAAAGGTCAAGTCCCATTCTATTGACCTAGTCAAAATTCATTACCCCAAATTCCCCCTACAATTACCCAGTTCCCCATATTCAACATCCAAACATATATACAAACTACAATGGCAAAACAAAACAGATACAAATGTAGTTGAGAATCACCACTAATTTTATTATAAAATATAGGATTCTTGAAATAATACAAATGTACACAAGTAACTTATGTATGTTGTGACTGACATAAAATATTTGATCTATGTTGATGTTTCTAAATGGATGGGTAACCTAGCATTTGTCAACTGATAGAGGCATTGAAAAACAGGGAAAGAAAGACTAAATATCACCAGAAGTATCACCAGACTCAAACTTGCTTAACCAATTTCCTCAACAAAGATTTCAACTATTGCTAAAATATCAGCAGATCTTGCTTTTTAACTTGAGCCCAAATACCTGCAAAATAACCAATTTTATGTTTTAGTACTAAGGTCAAAAATAAAATACTAACCATAGATTTTGTATAATCTGCAGAGACAAGTCAAAACCATGTAAAATCAACAAACTCTGCTATAAGTGAACTAAATGGAGATGTATGTAGAAGCAAATCCAAACACTAAGGATATACACTAGTGACTGAAATGATTGTTCAATCAACTAATTCTCTAGTTTGCAAGGTCTAGCATTATAATCTTACTACTTATAGACGAAAACTTTCAAAAGAAGTTTGTTTACCTTCGTTTCAGAGTAGTTTTTGATCATGAACATTCAAACAATCTGCTGCTCTCGAGTGCATTAGCTACATCATGTTGAAGGACAACAAAGGGAATTTGAAATGCAAGTCGGTGCAGAATGGGGACCCAAACAGCACATGACATAATTATATTTGAAATGATTCTGCAAAACTTTAAGAGTGTTAAAATAACTCATACATCACATAAAAATATGACAACATATATATTGACACAAAAAATCTAAGAGTAAGTAGTAACATTACCTGAATCTATCATCATATTTTGTTGTTAATAGATGTACTTAAACTGCGAATTACACAAATATGAAGGAATTAGGAAGTTGTTGAATTATGAACCCACCATACCTAATGGATAAATGCGTGTAATGAAGATTAATGCAACAAAGACTTACCGGAGAAAGGTGAGCAACATCATAATCCCGTAGCCACAAATCGAACATCATATTACCTCAAAAGCAATTATAAAGTGAAGATTAGTATCCATTTGAACTCAATATGATAACCATAAGCAAGAGGGAGTGTACTTACCAAAGATTGATATTCCCCCGGGTGGCTACTATTGCTTCAATTGACCTGCACTGCAGTCACCTGCGCAACAAAGTACAACAGAACCCAAACCACACACATCCATAAAGAAAATCCGATTATATTAATACTGTCTGATCATATAGATACATTACGATTCAAAGTATGAGAGTTTTCCTTATGCACAACTGCATAAGAATGTGCCTGAGAGTATTCCTTATGCACAACTGCATAAGAATCTACATGCTAGCTTGCTAACCACATGTACAAAAGTGTTTCAAAAAAAGCAAAAAAAATAAAGCACAACCGCCCGAGAGTCTTCCTTACGAAAAAATTCATAAGAATCTACATGTTAGCATGCTAAGCACATGTACAAAAGTGTGAACATATATATAAGTGGCTCTAACTTTTCCCCATGAAAACACCATAGCGTATACGTAGATTGAACACCATACTTTAGCAAATGCAATGAAATATTACTAAGTGGCTCCAATCCTTTACCATTCTTACATCTAACACAAGGGCATGAGTATAAGTTATTTCCACCACCATTTTTATTAACAAATTCTATAAAGGACCTAACACCTTCTATGTACTGAGCAGATTTACGGGGACATTTCATCCAGACCTTATCAACCATAGATGACATATCCTACTGGCTACTTTATCAATGTCCTTTATTGAAATCTCTGCATATTCCTTCGGCTGTCGAAGATATAAAGGGGAAATTTTCAACATCTTATTATAGCAGAGTTCAATGAAAAACTACTGAACAGAAAAATAAGGTACCTGCGAATAATTAGGACCTAAATATCTTGTGCTCAGTGCTTCGACAATCTGAAAGATAAACTATTATCAGTTAATATAATGGACAACATGAACTATGTTGCCAATTTTAAGGTCTATAAGAATATTAAATAGATTTCACTCACTGGAGTGAGACGATCTTTTTCTTGCTCCTTTAAGGTTGTTGTCCATTTTCTGCAAGCAAAAGTAGGTTTTGTAAATTTCGCAACCAACTTGTAGTAGAGCATGTTTAGAAACTAGATTGCCACCTCTGTGAGGTATAACTTCATATTGCAGGAGATGTTTGTAGTCTATAAGGATATGTAAACTTTAAAAAGAGCAATACAACGCATGGCTTCATAGTGTTATTCGAATGACAGGAATGAAGCCTAAACTGTATGTTTTAACTGCAGTTACAAAACAACTCTGTGATCTTGGTTTATTAGATAAGTAATGCATCTTATGACGTGGTTAATCTTGCCAATGGTCCACTAAGATCACAACTTAAGTAATACCCATAAAACATTTCTTGGCTAATATGCATATTTGAAACTAAATTTACAACAAACATTTTCAGGTGAACAAACACCGTCACAAAAACTACGATGTTCAGCCATGCCGCACTTTCATCAAATTGTGCAAGTTCAAATAGATGATGATATTGTGTTCTGGAAGTTACCTATTTGTCAGCATAAGAGCCTTTGATAAATTACTTCGGAACATACCGGTGACGACATTAACTTCCTAAAAAATAAAACACACACATATTACTAAATTGTGACGTGGAAGTAAGATGATGTTCCTTCTGTAGGTCAAAGGTTTAAAGGATAACGTGCTAACGGGCAACCATTTACCTGGTAATTCATTGCAACATATGCAACACCTTTATGAATACATACTTTGCGTCCGCCAATAAGTTCTGGTAATTCTTCAAATGGTAACTTCATCCAAACCATTGTCATAGATCAATAACAAATTACCAAGAACGAGGTACCTTGAAAGACAATGCATGACATAGAGGCGGTCTCTTCCTGAAAAGAAACAACGAACCTTGAAAAACAAAGCATTGGTTGAAACACAAAAAACATCTCATCAGACGTCAACATCACAATGCAAAAATCAGAAAGATATCCAAGAAACTAAGATTGTTGTTCATTCTTACAAGTAAGCATAGGTCGACCAATTGAACGAGCAGCTTGAAAAACTTAGCTTGCGACTTTGATCCACCACCCCATTTCTTATGGTGCTCGTCAAACTTATCATTGAAATTAGCATGGACAAAAAATATTTGTCAAAGAAGATAGTTATAAGTTAACAAAAGCCAGAACACGAGTAATTCACAAACAGAGCAATAGATGTTTCCTCACCTTGTCAGCTTCCACAATCTTGTTGGATTCCATTTTATCTTCATTCTTCACGGATGTCAAGCACAACGCTAAGGCAGTTTTCTTGTGTACGATCTGATGAAAGCAAACATAAACCAACTTATTTCTATGCTTATGAGATATTGAAAAGACTCCTCATAACAGTCATTTAGATTGGTAAAAATTAACCGAACATACCGCTCCTAGACGTGCTTTTCCCTTTATAATGGCATATTGGATCAACATTTTACGGCATAATGCTGGAAGACAGACAACAAGATCAACAAGATCAATGGGATCAACATCGTGTGCAATAATAACCATTTGGGACTTGTTCTACACACATTTATAGGAAAATAAAAAATTACATCAAACTTGATTGGAAAGCGTTTATAGTTGATGAAAACCCTGAGGCATATGTATAGAGGGATGAACAACATAAGATTACCTGCTCGATGAGATATGTAATGTGGTTAAGTCTATATTTCACAAGAATAGGCTTCTTTGCCTCAACTGTTTTTCCTTCTGATTCATCCTGAGATCAACAACTTTTCCTTTTTAGCAGCTTTTTCCTTCAGGTTACTTCAGCAATATCTTGAAAATATTTGTGGCTTCCAAAGTAAATTGTTAGACAGTGGAATAACAACACGAAATACAGCTGATAAAAAAGGCATACCAAGGTTATTGTCAAGTGTTTCGATAAACTGGTTCAAAGCAGGTGGAACCTTCAATCGTTGCTTCGAAATCCTTCGCTTCCTTTGGATATGAACGACCTTGGGCCATTTCACGAATCTATGAAGATCCTTCTTTGGAGGTAAAGCACCACCAATACCAAATTGTTTTCGGTGCTTCTCAAACAAAGGATTAACAACTTTTTCCTGTGAGAAAATAAAAAAATAAAAAAATCCAAATGCGTTATTAGAACATGAAAATAAGTACATAATACTGAAAGAAATACTTTACACACTTGATTCAACATAATGGGAAACCTGAGACGGCTATAAAGGAAATTTTTCTAATTGTATTATCTCAAAAAGCTAACATCTCTGCATTTTTCTTATAGTTGAATTCTCTATAAGAATGAGTAGACATACATATACCTCAGAGTTTGATATTCATCTGAAATAGATGCTTCCCTCAACTCCTTCAAGTAAAGTGGGTATGTATGATGACACATATCAGCAAAATCTCTGACAACTGTGCAACTCCCTTTGATAGTACCCCAAGTTCCATCATAACCAATTAATTCATCAGTATGAATTCAATTTCTAATGTAAAATCTCAAACAGAACTACAACAACAAAAACTACTGCAAAAGGGGCAATTGAAGTTGAAAGTTTTACCACTAAGCAGTGAAAATATTTCCTTGATTTTCTTTCTTGTCGGAAGGCTTCAAAAGTTGATACCCAAGGTGTGAAAAAACCATAACCCAATCCCACAATTACAGTACCGATGATTCCAAGATATAACAATAACCCATTTGACTTTGTCAGTTTAACTATATTATACAAATGATCTTGACAATAAAAGCACTATCAATAAATATGTCGTGCAAAGTTAAACTGACAAAGTTAGCTAAACCCATAAGATCAGAAGTAAATATAAAACTAAAAAAATGTATGAAAGTGTTTGAAATAAATGATGTGGATGATGGCAAAGATGACTACTTAGACTATAAACCTGCGGTGCCAATATCTCACTTCATCATTATGCGTACTACGATTGTTATATTCCCAACGTTGTGTCAAGTACATCCGTCTTACTTCAAAATGACCTGTTATTAACAAAAGAGGTCATCTCTGACTTACTTCGCACAAGAATTTTTACTTGCGCGTACTCAAAATTCTTGAAATTTAACCAATTCCAAAAGAAGAGAATGACCTATTATTAACAAAAGAGCAACATTGCTACTGAAAAATAATAGTGCTAGGAATCCTTGTACCCGGACATATCCATGGACCATGGAATGGCTATAGCCACGATATGGAAACCTGCTAGAAATTCAACAACAATTAGTTCTCTGAGTATTAAACAGATCCCAATTAGAAGCAAAATAAGAAACAATCACTTTGAATTATAAGCAAACAACAAGTTGTTGAGTATGGAAACCTGATTGTTTTCTTATCTAAGTTGCTGAGTAAAATAAGAAAACAATCACTTGAATTATAAAAATACATACTACAATTAAGAGATGGACCGTTAAAGCAAGGCTAAAATCTACAGGATCAGAAGACAAAAAACTATGAAACTCAAAAACAGATTGTTAATTATCATTTGCATTAATCTTACCTCCAACCGAACACATTGATTGCAATCTTCAACTTGGAAAAAAAAATTGGGATCTCATCAAAATTGCAGAAACCCTAAACTCAAAATTAATTCAATCAAATATATCAGGTTGATGTTTCTATGTAAATTAATCAATTGCAGAAGTGATTCAATCAATTAACCCAATTTCGAATTTAGGGTTACAGTTTAGATGATGATTGAATATTCATCAATAAAATCAACAAAAAAAAATTATACAAAAAATAAAATAAAAATGATTGATTACTTAACACATCCTCAACTGGTTTATCCTTGTATTTGTAAGTTCAAGAAATCAATTCAAAAATCTCAAAATTACAGAAAATTGGAAAACCCTAATTGAAAATTTTGGTGAAAATCGATAACAAAGAATAAAAAATACAGATTTACCCAATAACACCCCGATCATCTTGATCGTCGTCATCCATTGATGATGATGTTTGAAGAGGAGACCGTGTTCTGGGTTTAGGTTTTCTTCGGCACTTCAGACAAACAAGATGAATCAGAAAAAAAATCGAAACCTAACAAGAGTAAGAAGAAATAAATGGGTTTTGCCGAAACAAAAAGATAAAATCGTATACGATCCACAACTGAAACCCTAGAAATCAAACCCTGTAAACTGAAAAGAAAATCTCTAAAATGGTAAAATCTTTAAAGCCTGTAAACTGAAATGAAAATATTATGAAAGTGAATCAATGATTTCAGTGGTTCTTCAGAGCTTCTGTTGAGAGCAGATGAATTTCTTCAGAGCTTCTTTGGAGAGGAGATGCAAGAGAGACGAAGTTGGTGTTCTGTGGCGGAGAAAAAAAATGGGAAGATAATTTTCGATAATGAAGGAAGGATATAGGGTAGATATCGGTGAAGGGTGGAAAAATAAAAATGAAGACTTGACCGGATGTTGACTTGGGTGTAAATAGTAGTCCTAGTGTTCCCAACCACGCACGTGGTTCACACACTTGAACCCAGCTCAGTTGCGATTCGCAACCTTGCTTGTGAGGTTGCAAAATTAGAAACGGCAGTCCTCCGTTGCGAAAATAAATCAGTTGCAATTAGCAACCAAAAAATTCGCAACCGCGATAGTGCCGTTGCAAACCTGGGTTGCGAATCCCTTAAAATGGTGTAGTGTGTTCTCGCAGGAAAAAGGAAGAGGACCCAGTTGCGAGGGTGTGGGAGTAACTCTTGCAGATGATAATGTGGGAATGGAGAAATCAGCCTCAAGAGCTTTGAAATGACGAGATCTTTTGGGAGGATTAGCGATGTTCTCGACATTCTGCGAATAATAACTTAGATAAGAAACAGAGGCAACAATATTGTTATTAAGAAATAGGATGTGTTCCTTACTACCTTATCATTCGCAGAACTTCTCTTCTTCTTCTCAGTTGGTCTTTTGCGAGCATTCGGGTTTTGACATGAGGATTGGGTGTTAGGGATAATTCCACTGAAGAGAAGACATAATACGGGAGTTATGAAGGATCAAATAGAGAAGATCGAAGAATATGAGTAAAAATTGAATCAAATAAATATTATAATAAAAAAACATACCTTGATGATTCCATTAGAACAGTAGCAGGAGAATATGAAGAAGAAGAAAAGTTGCAGACGGAAGATAAAATAAACAGATGAAGAAGATAGAGAAGTAGAAGAAGAAAATTAGTTTTGAAGTTTAACTCTACCTTTTATAAGCTGAAGGGAATAACATGTTGAGTAAAGACGTGTCAGTAAAAAGATGAATTTACAACATGTGTAAGCGATTAAGCTAAATTAACGGAGCAATGTCGAGAAGAAAATATGGAAAGAAGAGAGGTTGCGAGCACTTTGAAGAATTGAAGATTCTCATATACTCTCCACTTTGCGAAGACGACATGAGAAGAGGCAAGATGTAGGATCAGAATATCGCTACACCTATCCTCTGTGAGATTAACAACACTTCACGAGTATCACAAAAGCCTTCAAAAGAATGACGTAATATCTAACGATTGAAGAAACTTGAGAAAAGCATGTTTGTTCTGCGATGGTTACAAAACTTGCGAGATTTAACATTGTAACTATCGCGGTATAATCGCAGAATCAACCCAAAATAAGAGGAAAACTTAGCTGTCATCCACTATGTAACTACCCTATAAATATAGACTCAATATGTCTAGAAAAGGATGATGTATTTTTGAGAGTTAAGAAAGTCTTGAGGAGAGAGAAACTTCAAGAGAATAGTTGTAATCTTGAATTCTCCCATTTCTGTAAACATTTCTGAAACCAAAATAATAAAGTGTTGTTTTTCATCTTCAATTCACAGTTGATTAAAGAAAAATCTTAACAAGGGTGTAGTGTGGTAAATCCTGCAACTACAGAAAGAATGAGGTGATGATGGGTGCCAGTGAGTATACATGAATGGTGTGGCTCGAGTCTGTGTGGGTTTTAGACGGAGTTAATGTTCATGGTTCTGATCGGAAATTGATGCTTCCATATGCAACGGTGATGGGTTGCAACGAGCACGAACATGGTGATGAGTGTTTTCCATTGGAATTTGATGAAGTTATCAAGTACAGCTCGATAGAAAAGCAAGAATGGGACTTTCCCTACTGCCATTGATGGAGTTTTGGAGCTGTTGATTGTCTCATTGATCACAGCTATGGGAATGATGAGACTTTAGAAACAATGGGTGTTGTGGAATATAATAGCTGTAATGGGTTTTGGTATTGGACAAGAATAGTCGAGACGTATGGAGTTGCCGTAAAAGAAGGAAAGTTTACGGCTAGAAAGTTTTAGCCGTGATAGAAAGAAATAAAAGAGTTCAAAGTTCCAGGAGAACATACGGACTGAATAACCTGGTCGTAAGTTTAGAGAAGTTGGCCGTGAAATTGGAGGAATAAAATTTACCATGTCAGTTCCAAGGAACTGACAGGCCATTTAGAGGTCAATGATTAATGGGCTGGGCTTCTTGGCCTTATGCGCAGTCCATTATCTAATGTTCACGGACAGGCTTTGGTAGAGACTTATTTTAGGGAATGTTGCGGCTAGTTTTGGCAACCGGTTGACACGGGATTTGGCACGGGCACAACCACAACTTGGAGACTATTTAAGAAACACTTCTTAACCTAGAAAAATATATCTCTACATCCCATATTATACTTTGTTCTTCATTAAAAATCTAGGGTTCACCCCTTTAGGGGGAAACCGGGAAACAGTGTAAACATGAGAAGCTAAAATTTTGTTGATTGGGGATGAATTCAATGTTATATCATGAAGCTTTATTAGTTATATAAATCTATTCGGAGTTTTAATCACATAATCGTTTGTTTTCACTATTTCTAGGGTTTATTATTGATTAATTAGATTGTTTGGAGTGCACACTTGATTAATCTTTTGATCATTCTATTGCTAGTAAAGGGTTAGGATATCCGTGTAATTATTGAATAATCCTTACACAAGTAGAGAACGCGAGACCTTGCAGAGGGATTCTTTGGAGCAATCGTGTGTGAAGACAACACTAGTAAGTGGACCTTGCGCTAAGAGTCTAACTGTTGGGATCAACCTAAGTTCACATAAATTAAAGCTTCCGCTGGGTTACACCTTGAGTGCGCTACTACTTGGTGGTTCATTTGGATAGAATTTCATATGCGAGCGCTTTGGTATGAAGTTACATAAAGAACTTTCGGGATAACACTGCGCCAGCTGCTTTCCTACGGTTGGTGATGAATGGTTCTAACGAAGATAGATAAGTATACTACTGGGTCAACGTTGGGTAATGGCGAAGGACTCCTTGATCATCTTTCTTTTATTTGTTATTCTATTTGTTATTTATTTTATAAACCAACCCCCTTTTTACTTTGTTTCGCTATCATATCAATTACACAGCTCTCTGTGGGAACGATCTCTTACTTCCGCTATATTACCAGTTAATTAGTGGGAAATAAGTAATTTAATTTGAGTGCACCTACGACACGCATCAAATTTTGGAGCCGTTGCCGGGGAGCGGTTGCTAATTGATTTATTATTTGTTTAGCTTGTTTTTGTTTTTAGATTTTTGCTTTTATTTTTCTTTCGTTCTTGTGAGCGTCATGTTTCCTTATGGAAATAACATGTACGGAGCACAAGATCAGACATATAATTGTGGTAATCAATATGGTTTTCAATCTCATTCATATGACAACTACCAACCATCATATGGGTATAATCAACACCAATCTTTTGTCTATGATCAATATCCCACAGAGCCTTATGGATATTCTCATACATATCAACAACCTTATGATGGGTATGTAAGTGAATAATTAAAGGGATAGAAGGATAGTTATGCTTCTAATCAGTTGTTTTCTATTAATGTGCATATGCCAAAGAGTTTGGAACTAAATACGACCGAATCAAGATATACTCCTCTCTATCGTGTTTTTCCTTCATTTAAAGAAGAGATATTGTCTAGAAACTCTATTTAGCATAATGGTGGAAAGCGTGTTAATGTCTGAAAACTTTTTAAGCAACACGAGCAGCTAGAGGAAGCCGGTGCATCACAAAAGACTCTTGATAAAATTAACAAGGTCATAGAATTGGAACTTGAACGTCGCTTCGATATGGAAGATTATGAGGAAGATTCTGATGGTGAGGAACCTTTTGAAAGTCCTTGCAATAATGGTAATGTTATTCCAACTCCAGATCATAATAACGATCACTCGCCTATTCAAAAGGAGGAGAATGGATATGACATAACCGTTGTTATAAATGGTGTAACGTACTCAAACAATGATTTTAGGATTTGCACCAATGAACTAGACTTTCTAGGAGATGATTCTGATTCCGATGACGAGGTTGTTGAATAGATTGAGATTGAGAATGAAACCAAATTGATTAAAGTCACGGAAGACCCAATTGAGCTTGCCAAGGATTATAATGATGCTAAGATTTTGATTGAAGCACAAACTGATAAAGAATGGCTAAATAGTTTGATAGAGGACCACGATACAAATGAGGTAAATAATTCATTGCAATTCTTTAAGAATGATGAGTATCCTGTAATACAAGAGATTGTGGAAGGTTTTTCTAATCCTTTGCATATTTATAAATCTTTTGATTCACATCACTTAGGATTGAGTATTTGTGCTTCTAAAATTCTTAAGGATTATTTTACTTCTAAGTATCCACCACTTGATTTGTTTGATTATATCATTGTGCAGGTTCAACAAGAGGAACATATAGAAGATCCATTATTTTATGTTCTCTATCCACTTTCGAGTGTAGAAAGGACTAAGTGTGGGGGAAGCTTTCAAGCTATAACAATTTCATTATTCATATTTTATGCTAATCATTGTGTGAAGTTGTTACTAGAATTGCAGATTGTTTTCTGGGAAGACTACCAGATTTTCAGATTGTTGGTATATGGATGATAACAAAAGAGTCCGGCTGACGACTTTAAACCAAGTGCTGAATGGGAGGCAACCCATAGGTTTTGTATCTTAAACTCTTCTTTTTTTATTTTTATTTTATTTTATGTTTAATATCATATTTGCATCCCCGTGTTTAATTTCATTGAGTCCGTAATATATTTTAGAAGAAAATTAAGACGAATGCCTTTTTTTCAGAAAAATTCAGACTGCGCGTAGTTCAGTCCAGAGACCATCACTACGGGAAAAACATCGATTAACTACCCCGGAAATCAGTTGTGGTACCATATAAGACGACGTTTATCTATAGGTTGCACAGGGGGGGGGGGGTTGTAGAAAGTCTTCAATTCTTTGCAACTCGTCAATAATAGTCATAAACACGGTTGTATTTCCATTGTATACCACGCTTTTTTCATTTGTGAATGTCTTTTGAAATTTCTTCTTAATGCCTAGCACAACTCTTATCGGGGTTGTGAAAATAACTCATACACTACACTTGTTGGGGTTGTAGAAATTTCCTTGACGACTATGGTTAGATTTGTATGTCACTTCTTTCACAACTTTGGTTTAAGTTGCAAGTTATTTCTTTGACAACATTGGTTTGAATTGTATGTCACTTCTTTGACAACTATGGGAAGAGTTGCATGTCATTTCTTTGACAACTCTAATTCCGAGTTGTGGTACATATTCGATTTGAAAAAATAAAATAAAATTTTGAGAATTTAAATACAAAATTAAATCTGTAGTACTTTAATATTACCATAAAAGAAGATAACATTTCCAATTATAATCACTATTGTTTGTTACTACAGGAGATCAGTTTTACAGAACTTCGACACTAAAGAAAAATATTCTAATAACACTTCAGTTCTTACCTATAATACATTTAATAAGAAACATTAGCAATAAAATGGTGAATGCACGAAGAGTGATAACTATGTATTTAGAGTTGAGGATCATACAAGAAACCAAAATACAGGGAATGGATGCGAAAGACTACACAACAAAAACTGGACAGAAACGTCGCAAAACTGACGTCCCAGACAGGCTGCATTGGCGAGGCTCCATAGGATTCGTTAGAAGTCGGAATTTAGAGCTTGACCCCAATTTAGAAAGTAGCAAGAATAAACTTTCATAATCATATGAAAATCCAGATTTGGAGTTCATTTAGTCTGTGAAATGAGTGTGCTAAGATGGTCACAGAACTGCGAACCTACAGTTTTCAGTTCTGACATACTGGACGTTGAAGGCCGAAAATCCTAAACGATCAGTCGAAACACTAAGCCCTTTTAACATGTTAAATAGGAGACATAGATAAACAATTCCTGTCAAGGAAGTACCCTCTAAATCCTTGCTCATTGACGACAGTTTCGCAGACAACAGGCTGCAGTTCAGGTTGTCAGAAAAACGAAGTTTTCAGCTGAAATATTCAAATTTGCATGAAAAAGACATCCATTATAAATTAAATCCTTTAGAATGTATAAGAATAAACCTCTAACACAATAACTCATGTGTCTAAGCCATCAACATTCACTCTCTTAAATAAAGACAACAAAGTTCATGGAAGTAAAACAGGAAATGATGCATGTTAACAACCCCTACCATGAAATTGGATGTAGGATTGAATCACACCTTAAAGAGACCTCATGTTTCTTATTTTTGGCGTCGTAGGATTGAATCACACCTTTATAATACCTGTTGAAAGCGTGCAAGGGATAAACAATAAGCATCACACATTGGAAAAAGAACACTAGATGTAGTCAGGTGGATGTGCTACATGAAACATGAGAGATATGCTACAATGATAGTCAAAATAGCCCTGACCTGTGATTAACAAGAATGTATATCTACGTTAAGTAAATCTTACACTAAACATCAACCATTCCTTTCAGTAGCTGTCTATTTATGCATTACAATCTGAGTAACTAAACCAGAGTAGCACTTACTCCTTGTCGAGCGCGCACTTCACAACAACAAAGAAATCTAATACATGGGTTTATAATTTCACCTAGTTTGCTCACTTCACAATCATCGGATGAACAAAACTGACCACCAACAAAGCATACCACCACTAACACTACCGACAGAACCAACCACCACTTCAAAAGCTAAGATCAAGCATAAATAGATAGCTAGTTGGGGTACTTCCTATGATCCATAAATAGACAGCTAGTTGGGGTACCACCACTGATTTTCTTCAGGCGTATTTACAGAAAATCCGCTAGTTGGGGTACTTCCTATGATCCATTTGTTTAGAAATTTTTATAGCTGAATCATTACCAAAATGGGTCACTCATATACAAAAATCAAACAAATCCATGCAGTTTAAGTGCCCCATTTTGATTTAAAGAACTCTGCGACGTTGTACAAATTCTGTAGATACAGTTCTCTGTACTACAAAATGTTTTGGCACTTCTACTAACCTAATTATCCTGAAATTTTAACCAAGTGTTCCTGACATAACGTAGCATAACATATGCAAAATTCACTGAATTATAACGGTTGGATTTTACTTAATGATTCCAACAATACCTATGTTCGATATGTCACAAAAAAAAACCCTGCAGTTTATGTAGTTCCAACATTGAAACTCAAATACAAACAATCATAAATCATAGGACAAGAGTGGATTCACCCCGATAATATGCATTCAACTACCTATGTTCAAGCTAAATCCCCATAAATACGCACCGATATAGGTACTCTAAGACATTTTATCAAACATGATATCCTCATGCAAAAATCAGAAATTTCAATAGAGAAATCATTCAATTCTTAACCATATCATATTCAACATCAAGCTTAACCATATCAGACTTGCCTCATCATGAAAAAGCCAAAATCATACAAACCTGCCCAATCTTCTTCATCCTCACTAGCCCTACCTTCCTACACAAATCACCAAATCCAACAAAATCAGTAACTACACGTTTCAGTAATATAGAAATGAGTAAAATGACTATATTATGGATACCTGGATCTTCTCGTTCTTCATAGAGAACTATTTGGCTGCTACTTCACCATAAATCAAAGGGTTATGAGTTTAAATATTAATAAAAAATGAATCAACCAAAACAATTAAGCAAATTGAATGATCCAGAATGAAACTTAGGAAAAACATAGGATGTAGAGTACCTCCAAATGGGTTAGAATCACCATCAATAGCATCATATGGGGATTAAAAGTGGTTTGATGGTTGATTTATGAATTATTAGAAGCTGGGTTACGTGAATTGAATCTTTGATTGAAAAGAAAGATTGAATCAGATCGAGAGTTAGCGTTTGATGTCTCTATAAAATCAAATGAAGAAATAGAGATGATGTTGGTGTTGTTGTTGTTGTTGGTGTTGTTGTTGTTGGTGTTGTTGTAGTGGTGATTGCTGCCGAAAATGGGTTAAAGAAGATGTTGTTGCTGCTGTGGATTTTGGGTAAGCAACCAAGACAAGATGGAGATGCTATGTGATGGAAAAATTGATGATGTTTTCATGTATGAGGTTGAATTTTGATTTCTGAAGGTGTTTTTTTTTTGTACTCTCAAGAGGAAAAGATGAGAGAAACAGATAAGAAAAAACTAAGGGAACCGAGAGAACAAAAAAATTGATCGTGGGAATTGGACGGTAAGGATTTGATGAAAATCATTCATACGGATTATGAAAAATTTATCGACGGTTAAGATTTGATTTAACACTATCATACGGATCAAGGCAGGTGTGTTTTGTTTTGTGCTTTCTCGAACTCATATTTTCGGTTTAATTATCAACCTTCGACATGAAAAAAATTCCAAAAAAAATATTAATAAATTTAGGACATTGTTATCGACATTCTGAAGAAAAAAAATCCAAAACATATATAAGAATGAATCAGGAAAATGAAAAATGAATTCGATAATTGGTGTGTTTCTTTGTGCTTTCTCTTTGTGATTTTGTGCTTTCTCTTTGTGCTTCCGGTTTGAATTTCGACTAGTCGCATAGGTCATGAAGTAATTTTGACAAGTTATACAGGTCATGAAGTATAATGACATACAAAATGTGAACCAAGAAGCTCCGGGAGGGTTGTGACTTCAAACTTAGCATGATACATCATTGAACTCGATAAATATGAAGCTCAGTGTTGATTCGAACTTCAAATGTGTCATAAAGGCATACAAACTGTGAACCAAGAAGCTCCAGGAGGGTTGTGACTTCAAACTTAGCATATTCTGGCATATTATATGCATAACAATGAATCCATCCATTTACAGGTAAGATTCCTTCGGAATATTTCCCAAAACATTAAACAAACCATATTCTGGCATATTATATGCGAACCCTGGCTCCGAGATCGAAACTTAGACGTGAGTGGACTACTATAAGTCGGAAACTTCGTAAGAACGATGAATCCATCCATTTACAGGTAAGATTCCTTCGGAATATTCCCCGAAACATTAAACAAACCATATTCTAGCATATTGTATGCGAACCCTGGCTCCGAGATCGAAACTTGGACGTGAGTGGACTACTATAAGTCAGAAACTTCGTAAGAACGATGAATCCATCCATTTACAGGTAAGATTCCTTCGGAATATTTCCCAAACATTAAACAAACCATATTCGCATATTATATGCGAACCCTGGCTCCGAGATCGAAACTTGGACGTGAGTGGAATACTATAAGTAGGAAACTTCGTAAGAACGATGAATCCATCCATTTACAGGTAAGATTCCTTCGGAATATTCCCCGAAACATTAAACAAACCATATTCTGGCATATTGTATGCGAACCCTGGCTCCGAGATCGAAACTTGGACGTGAGTGGACTACTATAAGTCGGAAACTTCGTAAGAACGATGAATCCATCCATTTACAGGTAAGATTCCTTCGGAATATTCCCCGAAACATTAAACAAACCATATTCTCGCATATTATATGCGAACTCTCGCTCCGAGATCGAAACCTGGCCGTGAGTGGACTAATATAAGTAGGAAAATTCGTAATAACGATGAATCCATCTATTTACAGGTAATATTCCTTCAGAATATTCCCCGAAATATTAAATAAACCATATTCTGGCATATTGTATGCAAACTCTGGCTCCGAGATCGAAACTTGGACGTGAGTGGACTACTATAAGTCGGAAACTTCGCAACAACGATGAATCCATCCATTGACAGTTAATATTCCTTCGGAATATTCCCCGAAACATTAAACAAACCAAATTCTGGCATATTGTATGCGAACCCTGGCTCCGAGATCGAAACCTGACCGTGGGTGGACTACTATAAGTCGGAAACTTCGTAAGAACGATGAATCCATCCATTTACAGGTAAGATTCTTTCGGAATATTCCCCAAAACATTAAACAAACCATATTCTGGCATATTGTATGCGAAACCTGGCTCCGAGATCGAAACCTGGCCGTGAGTGGACTACTATAAGTCGGCAACTTCGTAAGAATGATGAATCCATCTATTTACAGGTAAGATTCCTTCGGAATATTCCCCGAAATATTAAACAAACCATATTCTGGCACATTGTATGGGAACCCTGGCTCCAAGATCGAAACCTGACCGTGAGTGGACTACTATAAGTCGGAAACTTCGTAAGAACGATGAATCCATCCATTTACAGGTAAGATTCCTTCGGAATATTCCCCGAAATATTAAACAAACCATATTCTGGCATATTGTATGCGAACTCTGGCTCCGAGATCGAAACCTGGCTGTGAGTGGACTACTATAGGTCGGAAACTTCGTAAGAACGATGAATCCATCTATTTACAGGTAAGATTCCTTCGGAATATTCCCCGAAACATTAAACAAACCATATTCTGGCATATTATATGCGAACTATGGCTCCGAGATCGAAACTTGGATGTGAGTGGACTACTATAGGTCGGAAACTTCGTAAGAACGATGAATCCATCCATTGACAGTTAAGATTCCTTCGGAATATTCCCCGAAATATTAAACAAACCATATTCTGGGATGTTGTATGCGAACCATGGCTCCGAGATCGAAACCTGACCGTGAGTGGACTACTATAGGTTGGAAACTTCGTAAGAACGATGAATCCATCCATTTAGAGGTAAGATTCCTTCGGAATATTCCCCGAAACATTAAACAAACCATATTCTGGCATATTGTATGCGAACCCTGGCTCTGAGATCGAAACCTGGCCGTGAGTGGACTACTATAAGTCGGAAACTTCGTAAGAACGATGAATCCATCCATTTACAGGTAAGATTCCTTCGGAATATTCCCCTAAATATTAAACAAACCATATTCTGGGATATTGTATGCGAACCCTTGCTCCGAGATCGAAACTTGGACGTGAGTGGACTACTATAAGTCGGAAACTTCGTAAGAACGATGAATCCATCCATTTACAGGTAAGATTCCTTCGGAATATTCCCCGAAACATTAAACAAACCATATTCTGGCATATTGTATGCGAACCCTGGCTCCGAGATCGAAACCTGGCCGTGAGTGGACTACTATAGGTCGGAAACTTCGTAAGAACGATGAATCCATCCATATACAGGTAAGATTCCTTCTAATATTCCCCAAATATTAAACAAACCATATTCGGCATATTGTATCACGAACCCTGGCTCCGAGATCGAAACCTGGCCGTGAGTGGACTACTATAGGTCTGAAACTTCGTAAGAACGATGAATCCATCCATTTACAGTAAGATTCCTTCGAATATTCCCCAAACATTAAACAAACCATATTCTCGGCATATTGTATGCGAACCACGGCTCCGAGATCGAAACCTGGCCGTGAGTGGACTAATATAAGTCGGAAAATTCATAAGAACGATGAATCCATCCATTTACAGGTAAGATTCCTTCGGAATATTCCCCGAAATATTAAACAATCCATATTCTGGCACATTGTATGCGAACCCCGGCTCTGAGGTCGAAACCTGGACGTGAGTGGACTACTATAAGTTGGAAACTTCGTATGAACGATGAATCCATACATTTACAGGTAAGATTCCTTCGGAATATTCCCCAAAACATTAAACAAACCATATTCTGGCCTATTGTATGCGAACCCTGGCTCCGAGATCGAAACCTGGACGTGAGTGGACTAATATAAGTCGGAAAATTCGTAATAACGATGAATCCATCTATTTACAGGTAAGATTCCTTCGGAATATTCCCCGAAACATTAAACAATCCATATTCTGGCACATTGTATGAGAACCCCGGCTCCGAGGTCGAAACCTGGACGTGAGTGGACTACTATAAGTAGAAAACTTCATATGAACGATGAATCCATCCATTTACAGGTAAGATTCCTTCGGAATATTCCCCGAAACATTAAACAAACCATATTCTGGCATATTGTATGCGAACCCTGGCTCCGAGATCGAAACCTGGCCGTGAGTGGACTACTTTAAGTCGGAAACTTCGTAAGAACGATGAATCCATCCATTTACAGGTAAGATTCCTTCGGAATATGAATAAAATTTAGCAGAAGTGAGAAGAATTTAGCATAAGTGTTTATACCTCTACGACAACTCTTATAAAGGTTGTCAATAGTGATGACAAATGTTTTTAGCATAAGTGAGAAGTTTTTTGCAGACATGTAAATGTGGAAGGGTGGTTGAAATCCAAGTCGTAGACAGAGGAGGTTTAGGATCGATTCACCTTAGCCTCATTTTTTTTCAAAGTCAATTTTTCATTTTACAACCCTTGTAAAGGTTGTGAATATTGATCAGAAAAAAAAGCACAAATCTAACAATATTGATAATCTGGAAGGATGGTTGATGACTTATGCTAACACACATTAGGTTTGGGTTCGAATCTCTCAAAGAACATTTTTCAAAATCAAATTTTTTTTTTTATCTTCAACAACTCTTATGCGTGTTGTTATACAGTTATTCACTACCTTTAAGATATAAGTTGTAAATTCTAAAGGTGGTCACTTCTCTCTGCAACCCTTTTCACACAACAAGTTGTGGTTCTGATTCTCGTCACTACTCTTAGGAACTCGTTGGTCCTAAGAGTTGGACATATTTTACTTTGACAACTTTTGTTTGGAAAAGGTTGTAAAACATGCCATCTTTCACAACTTTTAATTTACGAGTTGTCAATCTACAGTTGTAGATTACTAATTTTCCCTTAGTGCATAACTGTCAGACCGTTTATCGAAACATTGTGCCCTTTTGACACTGTGTATAAAACACGTAGATGAACAACTTCTGTGAAATGGAGTTTTTCCGAATTCCTTACCAATTTGTACAGTTTGTGCGTTCTATCTGTTGTTACGTCAGAATTCAGAATTTTCAGTTTTACACATTGAGGACAATGTGAAGTTTAAGTGTGGGGTAGTCTTTTGCATATATAGTTTTTAGCATTTTTGAGTCAAAATTTTCAATTTTTTTGTATATATTTGAATAAAACCTCCAACTTGTTGAGATTTTAGAGTCACTAGCATACTTCTAGGTATGTTTACATAGAGATTCTGACCGACATAACTGAACTTGGGAATGTTAGGGAACTACATTCGGATTTCTTATGAATTGGAGTCTTAAATAATGGATTTGATCATGCCGGTGATGAAAATTAGGAGCAGGGAGAAATGCATTATTAGAGTTGCTGATCAATCATTAGTGGAGACTACCCATTTTCATATCAACCAAGGCACCAGACCAAATTTTCTTTGTAGCTGACTAAAGAGATTTCTTTTGAGTGTGTGTCACCGTACGTCAATTCCGGGTAGAATGATGAGCTACCCAACTTCACACCATTTTCAGCACTATTTTTGATCTCTTGAGTGCTAATTTTGTCAATCATGAGGGTGACGTGTATAGATCAAAACCACCTTCTTGTAGTTTGATTTGCAGTTAGCACCATTCTCTCTCTCGCCAACAATAAATCCATAGAAACACATCATCATCAACAAGGGAGCGACATCAAAATCTACAAGGAAAGTTGAAGACGTTTGAGGTTTACAAGCAACAATTCAAGGAAGGGAAAAAAATTCATATCCAAGTAAAAGCAACATACAATGAGCAGATTTTATATATACATGTTGAAGACTTACACATAAGGAGCGTAAATTCTATATCTAAGTTGAAAACTTATTTACAAGAGCGAAGAAAATTAAAAGATGAGAGTTATTGAAGTTTATGATATAAAGACAATACAAGTTGTGAAGATCAAAGTGGTAAAGTACTTCTTTCATGGCCATTTTATTTTTGATTTCATTTTTATTTTTATAGTTGCAATCTATCATTAAAAAAAAAAAAAAAAAGAAGAGAAAATACAAAAAGATTTGCATTTAGGTTGTTATTTGTTTAATAAGGCCATGGGGAAGAAAAATATATAAAGAAGTTTCAAGCAACAAGGAAATTGAGGAAAAGAGTTACAAATTGTCGAAGTTCTACGAAGATCAAGAGTTTATCATCAACAGTTGAAGACCGAAGACGAAGACCAAAAAGATGAAGAAGACGAGCCGAAGACTACGTTTCTATTGGATGTTGTGAGAGTGGTGCTTTCATCATTACAATCAGATGTGAAGGTGGTAAGTACTCCCACCCTTGCTATAGTGGTTGATTTCCTTTCTTAGATATCATCAGAAAAATATTTTTGTTTTCCACGATTTTTTGGAGTCTCAAGAAATAATTCGGAAGGTTTCCTTCCTACCATTCAACGTGTGTAGGATTTCTCTCTTCATTCCTACCTGCACACATGTGAGACCCATAAAAAGCCGTCTTATTGAGTGCAATTATCATAAAATCCTTTTAAGTGAGGCAGAAGTTGAGGCGAAATGCTTATTGATCGTTCTCAAACACGCGTTTCTCTCATTATGGTGTGGTTATTTCTCACTCAAGATTTAAGAATGAATATGTTCTTTGGTATTTCTAACCTATTATTACTAGCATGCAGAAACTCTATGTCCTCATAGCTCTTTGGATGCTTGGGAAGCTGGAACGCTTTGAAGTTGGAGTAGGTTTTGTGGGTATATCTCTCGTAAGCCCTCACGAGACTATAACTCGTACACTAGGGACACCTTGGGGTTTAAAGGCCTGTTATTCATGCTAAGAGTAACTGTATTCTCGGCGACATGGAGTTGTTGTATTTAGATAGTTTGCTCGAGGACTAGCAAAACCAAGTGTGGGGGGATTTGTTAAGTGCATATTTTGCATATATTTTATGTCGAATTTATGCTAGTAATTGCTATATATTCTTGCGAATTATTATATATTACGTTTGTTTTGTCTTATTTATGTTTTTCTAGGTGAATCATCCAAAAGAAGTGAATTTTCACTTAATTGTGCAATAAAAGAAATTAGCTAAAAGCAGGGAAAGGCCAAAGACCAAGTGGAACTCGTTCGAACTTAGGAGTCCTTGATATCATCTCTAAGAGAACGAAAAGACGAAGCAATCGGCGAAAGAACGATCTCATTCTGACATCATATGAGAGAGCTAGGAGCAAAAGAAGAGGTTAAGCCTGTCATTTCCACAGAACTAACAGTTAACTAAGAAGGAAACAAGAAATTGCACTGTCAGTTTTGCAAAACTGACAGTTGAAAGCGTGGGTGTTTAAGGCAGATGGTAAATTTACTAGGGGCTGCCACTATCATCTTTTCTCCGTACATTCACGACCAGTTCATGGAACTGAAACTAGGTAAATACACTGAAAGTTAATGGGGATAGCTACTGCGAAAAAAAGTCAGGGAAGGATTGGCTCTCGCTGCTGCCATTGACATCATGTAATGAAGAGAATTAAGACAAGCTCGAGCTGGCACTGGAAGAACTATCGAGTGACGAAGAACATTGACTGAGCTCAGGTATGGTTGATGACAGACAGCAAAGTGGAGCTAGAAATAAACATGAATATGTGGTCGTTTCTGACATCAATGATAATGACGAGTGTTTCAGGGAAAAGGATTTGAGCACAGCGCTGCAGATGGTACTGAAAATGATCGAGAATGGTAATGGAGCTATGAAGAACTCGGCAGGGATGTTTATGTGTCTGAGAGGAGATGGTTGTGATGGCCGTTAGTGATGAGACACAGATGGAGTTGAACTATGGTGCTTCATGATAGAAGATGGAGAGTTGGATCTCGAGAACAAAACAGGGAGAGCCATGACTCAAGTTAGAACGAGTTGCTGTATAGGTTGCTGTTGCTGTGGTCGAATAGGTTTTAGCTCGATCTGATGGAGATCAGGTGATAAATAGAATGAAGAGATG
>JAJJWX010003776.1:0-24377 GCA_023529315.1 Papaver bracteatum | reverse complement strand
ATTTCAACACCCCGGGTCAAAGATTACAATTTTTAGACCCGAGTTTGTCATCCCGGTGAACGGAAGATGAAATTTATCAGATTTCAACATCCCCGGATCAAAGATTACCAAAGTTAGACCCGAGTTTGTAATCCCGGTGAACTGAAGATGAAATTTATCCGATTTGAACAACCCATGATCAAAGATTACCAAAGTTAGATCCGGGTTCGTCATCCCGGTGAACTGAAGATGAATTTTATCTGATTTCAACATCCCATGATCAAAGATTACCAGAGTTAGATCCGAGTTTGACATCTCGGTGAACGGAAGATGAAATTTAACCGATTTCAACACCCGGGTCAAAGATTTAACAAAGTTAGACTCGAGTTTGTCATCCCATTGAGCGGAAGATGAAATTTATCCGATTTCAACATCCCATGATCAAAGATTACCATTAGACACGAGTTCGTCATCCTGTGAATGGAAGATGAAATTTAAGCGATTTCAACATCCCGGTCAAAGATTACAAGAGTTAGACCGAGTTCGTCATCCCGGTGAATGGAAGATGAAATTTATCAGATTTCAATATCCCCGGATCAAAGATTACTAGAGTTATAGCCGAGTTTGTCATCCTGGTGAACTGAAGATGAAATTTATCAGATTTCAACATCCCATCATCAAAGATTACCAGAGTTAGACCCGAGTTCGTCATCCCGGTGAACGGAAGATGAAATTTAACATATTTCCACACCCCAGGTCAAAGATTTAACTCGGGTAAGACCTGAGATTGTCATCTCGGTGAACGGGAGATGAAATTTATCCGATTTCAACATCCCATGATCAAAGATTACCAGATTTAGACCCGAGTTCGTCATCCCTTTGAACGGAAGATGAAATTTAACTGATTTCAACACCTGGTCAAAGATTACCGAGTTAGACTCGAGTTTGTCATCCCTATGAACGGAAGATGAAAGTTTATCAGATTTTAACCTCGCCTGATCAAAAATTACCAGAGTTAGACTTGAGTTTGTCATCCCGGTGAACTGAAGATGAAATTTAACTGATTTCAACAGCCCAGGTCAAAGATTACCAGATTTAGACCGGAGTTTGTTATACCGGTGAACGGAAGATGAAATTTATGGGATTCCAACATCCCCGGATCAAAAATTACCATTTTGTCAACCCGGTGAACGGAAGATGAAATTTAACTGATTTCAACACCGGGTCAAATATTACCAGTTAGACCTGAGTTTGTCATCCTGGTGAACGGAAGATGAAATTTAACAGATTTCAACACCCATGATCAAAGATTACAATTGTTAGACCGAGTTTGTCATCCCGGTGAACGGAAGATGAAATTTATCGATTTCAACATCCCGGATCAAAGATTACAAAGTTAGACCCGAGTTTGTAATCCCTGAACGGAAGATGAAATTTATCGATTTCAACATCCCATGATCAAAGATTACCAAAGTTAGACCCGAGTTTGTCATCCCTGTGAAGCGGAAGATGAAATTTATCAGATTTCAACATCCACGGATCAAAGATTACCAGAGTTAGACCCGAGTTTGTCATCGGTGAACTGAAGATGAAATTTATCTGATTTCAACATCCCATGATCAAAGATTACGAGTTAGACCCGAGTTCGTCATCCCGGTGAATGGAAGATGAAATTTAACATATTTCCACACCCCAGGGTCAAAGATTTAACTATAGTTAGACCCGAGTTTTTCATCCCGGTGAATGGAAGATGAAATTTATCTGATTTCAACATCCCATGATCAAAGATTACCAGATTTAGACCCGAGTTTGTCATCCCTTTGAACGGAAGATGAAATTTAACTAATTTCCACACCCCGGGTCAAAGATTACTAGAGTTGGACCTGAGTTTGTCATCCCGTGAACGGAAGATGAAATTTATCGATTTCAACCTCCCATGATCAAAGATTACGAGTTAGACTTGAGTTTGTCATCCCGGTGAGCGAAGATGAAATTTAACTCGATTTCAACAACCCATGATCAAAGATTACCAGTTTAGACCGGTTTGTTATCCTGGTGAACGGAAGATGAAATTTATGGGATTTCAACATCCCGGATCAAAGATTACCATTTTGTCAACCCCGGATCAGGTGAACGGAAGATGAAATTTAAGCGATTTCAACACCAGGTCAAAGATTACCAGAGTTAGACCTGAATTTGTCATCCTGGTGAACGGAAGATGAAATTTAACTGATTTCCACACCCCGGGTCAAAGATTACAATTTTTAGACCCGAGTTTGTCATCCCGGTGAACGGAAGATGAAATTTATCAGATTTCAACATCCCATGATCAAAGATTACCAAAGTTAGACCCGAGTTTGTAATCCGGTGAACGGAAGATGAAATTTATCGATTTCAACATCCCATGATCAAAGATTACCAAAGTTAGACCGAGTTTGTCATCCCGGTGAACGGAAGATGAAATTTATCAGATTTCAACATCCACGGATCAAAGACTACCAGAGTTTGACCCGAGTTTGTCATACTGGTGAACGAAGATGAAATTTATCTGATTTCAACATCCCATGATCAAAGATTAACAGAGTTAGACCCGAGTTAATCATCCCGTGAATGGAAGATGAAATTTAACATATTTCCACACCCAGTCAAAGATTTAACTAGGTAAGACCTAAGTTTGTCATCTCGGTGAGCGGAAGATGAAATTTATCTGATTTCAACATCCCATGATCAAAGATTACGAGTTAGACCCGAGTTAAATCATCCCTTTGAACGGAAGATGAAATTTAACTGATTTCAACACCCGGGTCAAAGATTACGATTAGACCGAGTTTGTCATCCTATGAACGGAAGATGAAATTTTCGATTTTAACCTCACGATCAAAAATTACGAGTTAGACTTGAGTTTGTCATCCTGGTGAACTCAAGATGAAATTTAATCGATTTCAATAGCCCAGGTCAAAGATTACGAGTTAGACCGAGTTTGTTATCCGGTGAACGGAAGATGAAATTTATGGGATTTCAACATCCCATGATCAAAGATTACCATTTTGTCAACCCTGGGTGAACGGAATATGAAATTTAACCGGATTTCAACACCCCTGGTCAAATATTACCAGAGTTAGACCTCGAGTTTGTCATCCTGGTGAACGGAAGATGAAATTTAACTAATTCAACACCCCAGGTCAAAGATTACAAGAGTTAGACCGAGTTTGTCATCCGGTGAACGGAAGATGAAATTTATCCGATTTGAACAACCCATGATCAAAGATTACGATTAGACCCGAGTTCATCATCCCTGATGAACGAAGATGAAATTAATCTGATTTCAACATCCCATGATTAAAGATTACGAGTTGGACATCCCGGTGAGCGGAAGATGAAATTTAGCGATTTCAACACCCATGATCAAAGATTTAACTAGTTAAGACCTGAGTTTGTAATCCCGGTGAACGGGAGATGAAATTAATCTGATTTCAACATCCCATGATCAAAGATTACCCGAGTTAGACCCGAGTTCGTCATCCCGGTGAACGGAAGAAGAAATTTAACTGGTTTCAACACCCCGGGTCAAAGATTACCAGAGTTAAACCTGGGTTTGTCATCATGTTGAACGGAAGATTAAATTTATCAGATTTCAACATCCCCGGATCAAATATTACAAGAGTTAGACCCGAGTTTGTCATCCAGGTGAACGCAACATGAAATTTATCAGATTTCAACCTCCCCAGATCAAAGATTACCATTTTTGTCATCCCGTTGAGCGGAAGATGAAATTTAACTCGATTTCAACAACCCATGATCAAAGATTACAAGAGTTAGACCGAGTTTGTCATCCTGGTGAACGAAAGATGAAATTTATCTGATTTCAACACCCAGGATCAAAGATTACAATTGTTAGACCAGTTTGTCATCCCGGTGAATGGAAGATGAAATTTATCGATTTCAACATCCCGGATCAAAGATTAGCAAAGTTAGACCGAGTTTGTCATCCTGGTGAACAAAGATGCAATTTATCCGATTTCAACAACCCATGATCAAAGATTACGAGAGTTAGATCCGAGTTTGTCATCCGGTGAATCAAGATGAAATTTATCGATTTCAACATCCCATGATCAAAGATTACGAGTTAGACCCGAGTTTGTCATCCCGTTGAATGGAAGATGAAATTTAATCGATTTCAACACCCCGGTCAAAGATTAACTATTAAGACCGAGTTTGTCATCCCGGTGAACGGGAAATGAAATTAATCTGATTTGAATATCCCATGATCAAAGATTACCAGAGTTAGACCCGAGTTCGTCATCCCGGTGAACGGAAGATGAAATTTAACTGATTTCAACATCCCGGGTCAAAGATTACAAGAGTTAGACCCGAGTTTGTCATCCTGGTGAATGGGAAGATGAAATTTATCGATTTCAACATCCACGGATCAAAGATTACGATTAGACCCGAGTTTGTCATCTTGGTGAGCGGAAGATGAAATTTATCGATTTCAACATCCCATGATCAAAGATTACGATTAGACCCGAGTTAAGTCATCCTGAATGGAAGATGAAATTTAACATATTTCAACACCCAGGGTCAAAGATTTAACTCGGGTAAGACCTGAGTTTGTCATCCCAGATGAGCGGAAGATGAAATTTATCGATTTCAACATCCCATGATCAAAGATTACGAGTTAGACCCGAGTTAAGTCATCCCTTTGAACGGAAGATGAAATTTAAGCGATTTCAACACCCAGTCAAAGATTACCAGAGTTAGACCTGAGTTTGTCATCCCGGTGAACGGAAGATGAAATTTTTCAGATTTTAACCTCGCCTGATCAAAAATTACCAGAGTTAGACTTGAGTTTGTCATCCCGGTGAACTAAAGATGAAATTTAACTGATTTCAACAGCCCAGGTCAAAGATTACCAGAGTTAGACCGGAGTTTGTTATCCTGGTGAATGGAAGATGAAATTTATGGGATTTCAACATCCCCGGATCAAAGATTACCATTTTGTCATCCCGTTGAACGGAAGATGAAATTTAACTGATTTCAACACCCCTGGTCAAAGATTACCAGAGTTAGACCGAGTTTGTCATCCTGGTGAACGGAAGATGAAATTTAACTAATTTCAACACCCCAGGTCAAAGATTACAAGAGTTAGACCCGAGTTTGTCATCCCGGTGAACTGAAGATGAAATTTATCCGATTTGAACAACCCATGATCAAAGATTACCGGAGTTAGACCCGAGTTCATCATCCCTGTTAATGGAAGATGAAATTTAACTGATTTCAACACCCCGGGATCAAAGATTTAACGGTTGAGACCTGAGTTTGTCATCCCGGTGAACGGAAGATGAAATTTCGATTTCAACATCCCATGATCAAAGATTACCCGAGTTAGACCCGAGTTAAGTCATCCCCGGTGAACGGAAGATGAAATTTAACGGTTTCAACACCCCATGTCAAAGATTACGAGTTAAACCTGGGTTTGTCATCCCGTTGAACGGAAGATGTAATATATCCGATTTCAACTTCCCCAGGATCAAATATTACCGAGTTAGACCTAAGTTTGTCATCCTGGTGAACTGAAGATGAAATTTAACTGATTTCAACATCCCCGGATCAAAGATTACCATTTTTTCATCCCGGTGAACGGAAGATGAAATTTAACTTATTTCAACACCCCGGGTCAAATATTACCAGAATTAGACCTGAGTTTGTCATCCTGGTGAACGGAAGATGAAATTTAACTGATTTCAACACCCCGGGTCAAAGATTACAATTGTTAGACCCAAGTTTGTCATCCCGGTGAACGGAAGATGAAATTTATCAGATTTCAACATCCCATGGATCAAAGATTACCAAAGTTAGACCCGAGTTTGTAATCCCGTGAATCAAGATGAAATTTATCGATTTGAACAACCCATGATCAAAGATTACCATTAGATCCGAGTTCGTCATCCCGGTGAATGGAAGATGAATTTTATCTGATTTCAACATCCCATGATCAAAGATTACCAGAGTTAGAGCCGAGTTTGTCATCCCGTGAACTGGAAGATGAAATTTAATCGATTTTAACACCCTATTAAAGATTTAACTCTGAGTTAGACCTCAGTTTGTCATCCCGGTGAATGGGAAATGAAATTAATCTGATTTCAACATCCCATGATCAAAGATTACCAGGGTTAGACCCGAGTTTGTCATCCCGGTGAACGGAAGATGAAATTTTAACTGATTTCAACACCCCGGGTCAAAGATTACAAGAGTTAGACCCGAGTTTGTCATCCCGTGAACGGAAGATGAAATTTATCGATTTCACATCCCGGATCAAAGATTATCGAGTTAGACCCGAGTTTGTCATCCTGGTGAACGGAAGATGAAATTTATCGATTTCAACATCCCATGATCAAAGATTACGATTAGACCCGAGTTTGTCATCCAGGTGAATGGAAGATGAAATTTAACATATTTCCACACCCCATTATCAAAGATTACTCGAGTTAGACCCGAGTTTGTCATCATCTTGTGAGCGGAGATGAAATTTATCGATTTCAACATCCCATGATCAAAGATTACGAGTTAGACTTGAGTTCGTCATCCCTTTGAACGGAAGATGAAATTTAACGATTTCAACACCCGGGGTCAAAGATTACCAGAGTTAGACCTGAGTTTGTCATCCCGGTGAACGGAAAATGAAAATTTTCAGATTTTAACCTCGCCTGATCAAAAATTACCAAAGTTAGACTTGAGTTTGTCATCCCGGTGAACTGAAGATGAAATTTAACTGATTTCAACACCCCAGGTCAAAGATTACCAGAGTTAGACCGGAGTTTGTTATCCCGGTGAACGGAAGATGAAATTTATGGGATTTCAACGTCCCCGGATCAAAGATTACCAATTTGTAATCCCGGTGAACGGAAGATAAAATTTATCTGATTTGAACAACCCAAGATCAAAGATTACCAGAGTTAGACCCGAGTTCGTCATCCCGGTGAACGGAAGATGAAATTTAACTAATTTCAACACCCCAGGTCAAAGATTACAAGAGTTAGACCCGATTTTGTCATCCCGGTGAACGGAAGATGAAATTTATCTGATTTGAACAACCCATGATCAAAGATTACCAGAGTTAGACCCGAGTTCATCATCCGGTGAACTGAAGATGAAATTAATCGGATTTCAACATCCCATGATCAAAGATTACCAGAGTTAGAGCCGAGTTCGTCATCCCGGTGAACGGAAGATGAAATTTAACTGATTTCCACACCCAGGGTCAAAGATTTATCTCTGGTAAGACCTGAGTTTGTCATCCCGGTGAATGGGAGATGAAATTAATCTGATTTCAACACCCCGGGTCAAAGATTACCAGAGTTAGACCCGAGTTCGTCATCCCGGTGAACTGCAGATGAAATTTATCTGATTTCAACATTTCATGATCAATGATTACCAGAGTTAGAGCCGAGTTCGTCATTCCGGTGAACGGAAGATGAAATTTAACTGATTTCAACACACCGGGTCAAAGATTTAACTACGTAAGACCTGAGTTTGTCATCCCGGTGAACGGAAGATGAAATTAATCTGATTTCAACGTACCATGATCAAAGATTACCAGAGTTAGACCCGAGTTCGTCAACCCGGTGAACGGAAGATGAAATTTAACTGATTTCAACACCCCGGGTCAAAGATTACAAGAGTTAGACCCGAGTTTGTCATCCCGGTGAACGGAAGATGAAATTTATTAGATTTGAACAACCCATGATCAAAGATTACCAGAGTTAGACCCGAGTTCGTTATCCCGGTGAACTGAAGATGAAATTAATCTCATTTCAACATCCCATGATTAAAGATTCGTCATCCCGGTGAACGGAAGATGAAATTTAACTGATTTCCACACCCCGGGTCAAAGATTTAGCTCTGGTAAAACCTGAGTTTGTCATCCCGGTGAACGGGAGATGAAATTTATCTGATTTCAACATCCCATGATCAAAGATTACCCGAGTTAGACCCGAGTTCGTCATCCCTGTTAATGGAAGATGAAATTTAACTGATTTCAACACCCCGGGTCAAAGATTACCAGAGTTAAACCTGGGTTTGTCATCCCGTTGAACGGAAGATGTAATATATCTGATTTCAACTTCCCGGGATCAAATATTACCAGAGTTACACCGGGGTTTGTCATACTGGTGAACGGAAGATGAAATTTAACTGATTTCAACATCCCCGGATCAAAGATTACCATTTTTCATCCCGTTGAACGGAAGATGAAATTTAATCGATTTCAACACCCCGGGTCAAAGATTACGAGTTAGACTCGAGTTTGTCATCCTGGTGAACGGAAGATGAAATTTAATCGATTTCAACACCCATGTCAAAGATTACAATTTTAGACCCGAGTTTGTCATCCCGTGAACGGAAGATGAAATTTATCGATTTCAACATCCCATGATCAAAGATTACCAAAGTTAGACCCAAGTTTGTAATCCCTTGAATCAAGATGAAATTTATCCGATTTGAACAACCCATGATCAAAGATTACCAGAGTTAGATCCGGGTTCGTCATCCCGGTGAACTGAAGATGAATTTTATCTGATTTCAACATCCCATGATCAAAGATTACCAGAGTTAGATCCGAGTTCGACATCTCGGTGAACGGAAGATGAAATTTAACTGATTTCAACATCCCGGGACAAAGATTTAACTCTGGTAAGACCTGAGTTTGTCATCCCGGTGAACGGGAAATGAAATTAATATGATTTCAACATCCCATGATCAAAGATTACCAGAGTTAGACCCGAGTTCGTCATCCCGGTGAACGGAAGATGAAATTTAACTGATTTCAACATCCCGGGTCAAAGATTACAAGAGTTAGACCCGAGTTTGTCATCCCGGTGAACGGAAGATGAAATTTATCAGATTTCACATCCACGGATCAAAGATTACCAGAGTTAGACCCGAGTTTGTCATCCTGGTGAACTGAAGATGAAATTTATCTGATTTCAACATCCCATGATCAAAGATTACCAGAGTTAGACCCGAGTTAAATCTTTTACCCGGTGAATGGAAGATGAAATTTAACATATTTCCACACCCCGGGTAAAAGATTTAACTCGGGTAAGACCTGAGATTGTCATCTCGGTGAACGGGAGATGAAATTTATCTGATTTCAACATCCCATGATCAAAGATTACCAGAGTTAGACCCGAGTTCGTCATCCCTTTGAACGGAAGATGAAATTTAACTGATTTCAACACCCGGGGTCAAAGATTACCAGAGTTAGACCTGAATTTGTCATCCCGGTTAACGGAAGATGAAAGTTTTCAGATTTTAACCTCGCCTGATCAAAAATTACCAGAGTTAGACTTGAGTTTGTCATCCCGGTGAACTGAAGATAAAATTTAACTGATTTCAACAGCCCAGGTCAAAGATTTCCAGAGTTAGACCGGAGTTTGTTATCCTGGTGAACGGAAGATGAAATTTATGGGATTTCAACATCCCCGGATCAAAGATTACCATTTTGTCATCCCGGTGAACGGAAGATGAAATTTAACTGATTTCAACACCCCGGGTCAAAGATTACCAGAGTTAGACCTGAGTTTGTCATCCTGGTGAACGGAAGATGAAATTTAACTGATTTCAACACCCCGGGTCAAAGATTACAATTGTTAGACCCGAGTTTGTCATCCCGGTGAACGGAAGATGAAATTTATCAGATTTCAACATCCCCGGATCAAAGATTACCAAAGTTAGACCCGAGTTTGTAATCCCGGTGAACGGAAGATGAAATTTATCAGATTTCAACATCCCCGGATCAAAGATTACCAAAGTTAGACCCGAGTTTGTCATCCCGGTGAACGGAAGATGAAATTTATCAGATTTCACATCCACGGATCAAAGACTACCAGTTTAGACCCGAGTTTGTCATCCTGGTGAACTGAAGATGAAATTTATCTGATTTCAACATCCCATGATCAAAGATTACCAGAGTTAGACCCGAGTTCGTCATCCCGATGAACTGAAGATGAAATTTAGCTAATTTCAACACCCATGTCAAAGATTTAACTCTGGTAAGACCTGAGTTTGTCATCCCGGTGAACGGAAGATGAAATTAATCAGATTTCAACATCCCATGATCAAAGATTACAAGAGTTAGACCCGAGTTTGTCATCCCTTTGAACGGAAAATGAAATTTAACGATTTCAACACCCCATGTCAAAGATTACCAGAGTTAGACTTGAGTTTGTCATCCCGGTGAACGGAAGATGAAAGTTTTCAGATTTTAACCTCGCCTGATCAAAAATTACCAGAGTTAGACTTGAGTTTGTCATCCCGGTGAACTGAAGATGAAATTTAACTGATTTCAACAGCCCAGGTCAAAGATTACCAGAGTTAGACCTGAGTTTGTTATCCCGGTGAACGGAAGATGAAATTTATGGGATTTCAACTTCTTGGATCAAAGATTACCATTTTGTCAACCCGGTGAACGGAAGATGAAATTTAACTGATTTCAACACCCCGGGTCAAAGATTACCAGAGTTAGACCTGAGTTTGTCATCCTGGTGAACGAAAGATGAAATTTAACTGATTTCAACACCCCGGGTCAAAGATTACCATAGTTGGACCCGAGTTTGTCATCCCGGTGAACGGAAGATGAAATTTATCTGATTTCAACATCCCATGATCAAAGATTACCAAAGTTAGACCCGAGTTTGTCATCCCGGTGAACGGAAGATGAAATTTATCAGATTTCAACATCCCCGGATCAAAGATTACCAAAGTTAGACCCGAGTTTGTCATCCCGGTGAACGGAAGATGAAATTTATCAGATTTCACATCCACGGATCAAAGACTACCAGAGTTAGACCCGAGTTTGTCATCCCGGTGAACTGAAGATGAAATTTATCGATTTCAACATCCCATGATCAAAGATTACGAGTTAGACCCGAGTTAAGTCATCCCGGTGAATGGAAGATGAAATTTAACATATTTCCACACCCCGGGTCAAAGATTTAACTCGGGTAAGACCTGAGATTGTCATCTTGGTGAACGGGAGATGAAATTTATCTAATTTCAACATCCCATGATCAAAGATTACCAGAGTTAGACCCGAGTTCGTCATCCCTTTGAACGGAAGATGAAATTTAACTGATTTCAACACCCGGGTCAAAGATTACCAGAGTTAGACCTGAGTTTGTCATCCCGGTGAACGGAAGATGAAATTTTTCAGATTTTAACCTTGCCTGATCAAAAATTACCAGAGTTAGACTTGAGTTTGTCATCCCGGTGAACTGAAGATGAAATTTAACTGATTTCAATAGCCTAGGTCAAAGATTACCAGAGTTAGACCGGAGTTTGTTATCCCGGTGAACGGAAGATGAAATTTATGGGATTTCAACATCCCCGGATCAAAGATTACCATTTTGTCAACCCGGTGAACGGAATATGAAATTTAACTGATTTCAACACCCCGGGTCAAATATTACCAGTGTTAGACCTGAGTTTGTCATCCTGGTGAACGGAAGATGAAATTTAACTAATATCAACACCCCAGGTCAAAGATAACAAGAGTTAGACCTGAGTTTGTCACCCCGGTGAACTGAAGATGAAATTTATCCGATTTGAACAACCCATGATCAAAGATTACCAGAGTTAGACCCGAGTTCATCATCCCGGTGAACTGAAGATGAAATTAATCTGATTTCAACATCCCATGATTAAAGATTCGTCATCCCGGTGAACGGAAGATGAAATTTAACTGATTTCCAGACCCCGGGTCAAAGATTTAACTCTGGTAAGACCTGAGTTTGTCATCCCGGTGAACGGGAGATGAAATTAATCTGATTTCAACATCCCATGATCAAAGATTACCCGAGTTAGACCCGAGTTCGTCATCCCTGTGAACGGAAGAAGAAATTTAACTGGTTTCAACACCCCGGGTCAAAGATTACCAGAGTTAAACCTGGGTTTGTCATCCCGTTGAACGGAAGATGTAATATATCTGATTTCAACTTCCCGGGATCAAATATTACCAGAGTTAGACCTGAGTTTGTCATCCTGGTGAACGGAAGATGAAATTTAACTGATTTCAACATCCCCGGATCAAAGATTACCATTTTTTCATCCCGTTGAACGGAAGATGAAATTTAACTGATTTCAACACCTCGGGTCAAAGATTACCAGAGTTAGACCTGAATTTGTCATCCTGGTGAACGGAAGATGAAATTTAACTGATTTCAACACCCCGGGTCAAAGATTACAATTGTTAGACCCGAGTTTGCCATCCCGGTGAACGGAAGATGAAATTTATCAGATTTCAACATCCCCGGATCAAAGATTACCAAAGTTAGACCCGAGTTTGTAATCCCGGTGAACTGAATATGCAATTTATCCGATTTGAACAACCCATGATGAAAGATTACCAGAGTTAGATCCGAGTTCGTCATCCCGGTGAACTGAAGATGAATTTTATCTGATTTCAACATCCCATGATCAAAGATTACCAGAGTTAGAGCCGAGTTCGACATCCCGGTGAACGGAAGATCAAATTTAACTGATTTCAACACCCCGGGTCAAAGATTTAACTATGGTAAGACCTGAGTTTGTCATCCCGGTGAACGGGAAATGAAATTAATCTGATTTCAACATCCCATGATCAAAGATTACCAGAGTTACACCCCGAAGTTCGTCATCCTTGAACGGAAGAAGAAATTTAACTGATTTCAACATCCCGGGTCAAAGATTACAAGAGTTAGACCCGAGTTTGTCATCCCGGTGAACGGAAGATGAAATTTATCAGATTTCACATCCACGGATCAAAGACTACCAGAGTTAGACCCGAGTTTGTCATCCTGGTGAACTGAAGATGAAATTTATCTGATTTCAACATCCCATGATCAAAGATTACCAGAGTTAGACCCGAGTTCGTCATCCCGGTGAATGGAAGATGAAATTTAACATATTTCCACACCCCGGGTCAAAGATTTAACTCGGGTAAGACCTGAGATTGTCATCTCGGTGAACGGGAGATGAAATTTATCTGATTTCAACATCCCATGATCAAAGATTACCAGAGTTAGACCCGAGTTCGTCATCCCTTTGAACGGAAGATGAAATTTAACTGATTTCAACACCCGGGGTCAAAGATTACCGAGTTAGACCCGAGTTTGTCATCCCTATGAACGGAAGATGAAAGTTTTCAGATTTTAACCTCGCCTGATCAAAAATTACCAGAGTTAGACTTGAGTTTGTCATCCCGGTGAACTGAAGATAAAATTTAACTGATTTCAACAGCCCAGGTCAAAGATTACCAGAGTTAGACCGGAGTTTGTTATCCCGGTGAACGGAAGATGAAATTTATGGGATTCCAACATCCCCGGATCAAAGATTACCATTTTGTCATCCCGGTGAACGGAAGATGAAATTTAACTGATTTCAACACCCCGGGTCAAAGATTACCAGAGTTAGACCTGAGTTTGTCATCCTGGTGAACGGAAGATGAAATTTAACTGATTTCAACACCCCGGGTCAAAGATTACAATTGTTAGACCCGAGTTTGTCATCCCGGTGAACGGAAGATGAAATTTATCAGATTTCAACATCCCATGATCAAAGATTACCAAAGTTAGACCCGAGTTTGTAATCCCGGTGAACGGAAGATGAAATTTATCAGATTTCAACATCCCCGGATCAAAGATTACCAAAGTTAGACCCGAGTTTGTCATCCCGGTGAACGGAAGATGAAATTTATCAGATTTCACATCCACGGATCAAAGACTACCAGAGTTAGACCCGAGTTTGTCATACTGGTGAACTGAAGATGAAATTTATCTGATTTCAACATCCCATGATCAAAGATTACCAGAGTTAGACCCGAGTTCGTCATCCCGGTGAATGGAAGATGAAATTTAACATATTTCCACACCCCGGGTAAAAGATTTAACTCGGGTAAGACCTGAGATTGTCATCTTGGTGAACGGGAGATGAAATTTATCTAATTTCAACATCCCATGATCAAAGATTACCAGAGTTAGACCCGAGTTCGTCATCCCTTTGAACGGAAAATGAAATTTAACTGATTTCAACACCCGGGGTCAAAGATTACCAGAGTTAGACCTGAGTTTGTCATCCCGGTGAACGGAAGATGAAAGTTTTCAGATTTTAACCTCGCTTGATCAAAAATTACCAGAGTTAGACTTGAGTTTGTCATCCCGGTGAACTGAAGATGAAATTTAACTGATTTCAACAGCCCAGGTCAAAGATTACCAGAGTTAGACCGGAGTTTGTTATCCCGGTGAACGGAAGATGAAATTTATGGGATTCCAACATCCCCGGATCAAAGATTACCATTTTGTCAACCCGGTGAACGGAAGATGAAATTTAACTGATTTCAACACCCCGGGTCAAAGATTACCAGAGTTAGACCTGAGTTTGTCATCCTGGTGAACGAAAGATGAAATTTAACTGATTTCAACACCCCGGGTCAAAGATTACAATTGTTAGACCCAAGTTTGTCATCCCGGTGAACGGAAGATGAAATTTATCAGATTTCAACATCCCCGGATCAAAGATTACCAAAGTTAGACCCGAGTTTGTAATCCCGGTGAACGGAAGATGAAATTTATCAGATTTCAACATCCCCGGATCAAAGATTACCAAAGTTAGACCCGAGTTTGTCATCCCGGTGAACGGAAGATGAAATTTATCAGATTTCACATCCACGGATCAAAGACTACCAGAGTTAGACCCGAGTTTGTCATACTGGTGAACTGAAGATGAAATTTATCTGATTTCAACATCCCATGATCAAAGATTACCAGAGTTAGACCCGAGTTCGTCATCCCGGTGAATGGAAGATGAAATTTAACATATTTCCACACCCCGGGTCAAAGATTTAACTCGGGTAAGACCTGAGTTTGTCATCTCGGTGAACGGGAGATGAAATTTATCTGATTTCAACATCCCATGATCAAAGATTACCAAAGTTAGACCCGATTTCGTCATCCCTTTGAACGGAAGATGAAATTTAACTGATTTCAACACCCGGGGTCAAAGATTACCAGAGTTAGACCTGAGTTTGTCATCCCGGTGAACGGAAGATGAAAATTTTCAGATTTTAACCTCGCCTGATCAAAAATTACCAGAGTTAGACTTGAGTTTGTCATCCCGGTGAACTGAAGATGAAATTTAACTGATTTCAACAGCCCAGGTCAAAGATTACCAGAGTTAGACCGGAGTTTGTTATCCCGGTGAACGGAAGATGAAATTTATGGGATTTCAACATCCCCGGATCAAAGATTACCATTTTGTCAACCCGGTGAACGGAATATGAAATTTAACTGATTTCAACACCCCGGGTCAAATATTACCAGTGTTAGACCTGAGTTTGTCATCCTGGTGAACGGAAGATGAAATTTAACTTATATCAACACCCCAGGTCAAAGATTACAAGAGTTAGACCTGAGTTTGTCACCCCGGTGAACTGAAGATGAAATTTATCCGATTTGAACAACCCATGATCAAAGATTACCAGAATTAGACCCGAGTTCATCATCCCGGTGAACTGAAGTTGAAATTAATCTGATTTCAACATCCCGTGATTAAAGATTTAACTCTGGTAAGACCTGAGTTTGTAATCCCGGTGAACGTGAGATGAAATTAATCTGATTTCAACATCCCAAGATCAAAGATTACCCGAGTTAGACCCGAGTTCGTCATCCCGGTGAACGGAAGAAGAAATTTAACTGGTTTCAACACCCCGGGTCAAAGATTACCAGAGTTAAACCTGGGTTTGTCATCCCGTTGAACGGAAGATGTAATATATCTGATTTCAACTTCCCGGGATCAAATATTACCAGAGTTAGACCGGAGTTTGTCATACTGGTGAACGGAAGATGAAATTTAACTGATTTCAACATCCCCGGATCAAAGATTACCATTTTTTCATCCCGTTGAACGGAAGATGAAATTTAACTGATTTCAACACCCCGGGTCAAAGATTACCAGAGTTAGACCTGAGTTTGTCATCCTGGTGAACGAAAGATGAAATTAAACTGATTTCAACACCCCGGGTCAAAGATTACAATTGTTAGACCCGAGTTTGTCATCCCGGTGAACGGAAGATGAAATTTATCAGATTTCAACATCCCCGGATCAAAGATTACCAAAGTTAGACCCGAGTTTGTAATCTCGGTGAACTGAAGATGCAATTTATCCGATTTGAACAACCCATGATGAAAGATTACCAGAGTTAGATCCGAGTTCGTTATCCCGGTGAACTGAAGATGAATTTTATCTGATTTCAACATCCCATGATCAAAGATTACCAGAGTTAGAGCCGATTTCGACATCCCGGTGAATGGAAGATGAAATTTAACTGATTTCAACACCCCGGGTCAAAGATTTAACTATGGTAAGACCTGAGTTTGTCATCCCGGTGAACGGGAAATGAAATTAATCTGATTTCAACATCCCATGATCAAAGATTACCAGAGTTAGACCCGAGTTCGTCATCCCGGTGAACGGAAGAAGAAATTTAACTGATTTCAACATCCCGGGTCAAAGATTACAAGAGTTAGACCCGAGTTTGTCATCCCGGCGAACGGAAGATGAAATTTATCAGATTTCACATCCACGGATCAAAGACTACCAGAGTTAGACCCGAGTTTGTCATCCTGGTGAACTGAAGATGAAATTTATCTGATTTCAACATCCCATGATCAAAGATTACGAGTTAGACCCGAGTCGTCATCCTGTGTGGAAGATGAAATTTAACATCCTTGAATGGAAGATGAAATTTAACATATTTCCACACCCGAAGTCAAAGATTTAACTTTCGGGTAAGACCTGAGTTTGTCATCCCAATGAACGGAGATGAAATTTCAAAAATCGATTTCAACATCCCATGATCAAAGATTACCAGTCAAAGATTTAGACCGAGTTCGTCATCCCTTTGAACGGAAGATGAAATTTAATCGATTTCAACACCCGGGGTCAAAGATTACCGAGTTAGACTCGAGTTTGTCATCCCGGAACGGAAGAACGGAAAATGAAATTTTCACCCCGGTGATTTTAACCTCAACCCGATCAAAAATTACCGAGTTAGACTTGAGTTTGTCATCCCATGATTAAATATTCGTGAACTAAAGATGAAATTTAACTCGATTTCAAGACAATCCTAGGTCAAAGATTACCGAGTTAGACCGGAGTTTGTTATCCCGGTGAACGGAAGATGAAATTTATGGGATTCCAACATCCCCGGATCAAAGATTACCATTTTGTCAACCCGGTGAACGGAAGATGAAATTTAACTGATTTTAACACCCCGGGTCAAAGATTACAATTGTTAGACCCGAGTTTTTCATCCCGGTGAACGGAAGATGAAATTTATCAAATTTCAACATCCCCGGATCAAGGATTACCAAAGTTAGACCCGAGTTTGTAATCCCGGTGAACTGAAGATGAAATTTATCCGATTTGAACAACCCATGATCAAAGATTACCAGAGTTAGATCCGAGTTCGTCATCCCGGTGAACTGAAGATGAATTTTATCTGATTTCAACATCCCATGATCAAAGATTACCAGAGTTAGAGCCGAGTTCGACATCCCGGTGAACGGAATCTGAAATATAACTGATTTTAACACCCCGGGTCAAAGATTTAACTCTGGTAAGACCTGAGTTTGTCATCCTGGTGAACGGAAAATGAAATTAATCTGATTTCAACATCCCATAATCAAAGATTACCAGAGTTAGACCCGATTTCGTCATCCCGGTGAACGGAAGAAGATATTTAACTGATTTCAACATCCCGGGTCAAAGATTACAAGAGTTAGACCCGAGTTTGTCATCCCGGTGAACGGAAGATGGAATTTATCAGATTTCACATCCACGGATCAAAGACTACCAGAGTTAGACCCGAGTTTGTCATACTGGTGAATTGAAGATGAAATTTATCTGATTTCAACATCCCATGATCAAAGATTACCAGAGTTAGACCCGAGTTCGTCATCCCGGTGAATGGAAGATGAAATTTAACATATTTCCACACCCCGGGTCAAAGATTTAACTCGGGTAAGACCCGAGTTTGTCATCCCGGTGAACGGGAGATGAAATTTATCTGATTTCAACATCCCATGATCAAAGATTACCAGAGTTAGACCCGAGTTCGTCATCCCTTTGAACGGAAGATGAAATTTAACTGATTTCAACACCCGGGGTCAAAGATTACCAGAGTTAGACCTGAGTTTGTCATCCCCGTGAACGGAAAATGAAATTTTTCAGATTTTAACCTCGCCTGATCAAAAATTACCAAAGTTAGACTTGAGTTTGTCATCCCGGTGAACTGAAGATGAAATTTAACTGATTTCAACAGCCCAGGTCAAAGATTACCAGAGTTAGACCGGAGTTTGTTATCCCGGTGAACGGAAGATGAAATTTATGGGATTTCAACATCCCCGGATCAAAGATTACCATTTTGTTAACCCGGTGAACGAAATATGAAATTTAACTGATTTCAACACCCCGGGTCAAAGATTACCAGTGTTAGACCTGAGTTTGTCATCCTGGTGAACGGAAGATGAAATTTAACTAATATCAACACCCCAGGTCAAAGATTACAAGAGTTAGACCTGATTTTGTCACCCCGGTGAACTGAAGATGAAATTTATCTGATTTGAACAACCCATGATCAAAGATTACCAGAGTTAGACCCGAGTTCATCATCCCGGTGAACTGAAGATGAAATTAATCTGATTTCAACATCCCATGATCAAAGATTACCAGAGTTAGAGCCGAGTTCGTCATCCCGGTGAACAGAAGATGAAATTTAACTGATTTCCACACCCCAGGTCAGAGATTTATCTCTGGTAAGACCTGAGTTTGTAATCCCGGTGAATGGGAGATGAAATTAATCTGATTTCAACACCCCGGGTCAAAGATTACCAGAGTTAAACCTGGGTTTGTCATCCCGTTGAACGGAAGATGTAATATATCTGATTTCAACTTCCCGGGATTAATATTTCAAGAGTTAGACCCGAATTTGTCATCCCGGTGAACTGAAGATGAAATTTATCCGATTTGAACAACCCATGATCAAAGATTACCAGAGTTGGACCCGAGTTCGTCATCCCGGTGAACTGAAGATGAAATTTATCTTATTTTAACATCCCATTATCAAAGATTACCAGAGTTAGACCCGAGTTCGTCATCCCGGTGAATGGAAGATGAAATTTAACTGATCCCGGGTCAAATATTTAACTCTGGTAAGTCCTGAGTTTGTCATCCCAGAGAACGGGAGATGAAATTTATCTGATTTCAATATCCCATGATCAAATATTACCAGAGTTAGACCCGAGTTCGTCATCCCGGTGAACAGAAGATGAAATTTAACAGATTCCAACACCCCTGGTCAAAGATTTAACTATGGTAAGACCTGAGTTTGTCATCCTGGTGAACGGAAAATGAAATTAATCTGATTTCAACATCCCATGATCAAAGATTACCAGAGTTAGACTCGAGTTCGTCATCCCGGTGAACGGAAGATGAAACTTAACTGATTTCAACACCCCGGGTCAAAGATTACAAGAGTTAGACAAGAGTTTGTCATCCCGGTGAACGGATGATGAAATTTATCAGATTTTAACATCCCCGGATCAAATATTACCAGAGTTAGACCCGAGTTTGTCATCCCGGTGAACAGAAGATGAAATTTATCCGATTTCAACAACCCAAGATCAAAGATTACCAGAATTAAACCCGAATTCATCATCCCGGTGAACGGAAGATGAAATTTAACTGATTTCAACACCCCGGGTCAAAGATTACAAAACTTAGACCCGAGTTTGTCATCCCGGTGAACGAAAGATGAAATTTATCAGATTTCAACATTCATGGATCAAAGATTACCAGAGTTATACCCGAGTTTGTCATCCCGGTGAACTGAAGATTAAATTTATCCAATTTGAAAAACCCATGATCAAAGATTACCAGAGTTAGACCCGAGTTCGGCATCCCGATGAACTGAAGATGAAATTTATCTAATTTCAACAACCCATGATCAAAGATTACCTGAGTTAGTGATAGGTGTAGAATACACCTAATTTACTATATAGTAGTTTATGCTTTCTTTGCTATTTTTCTTGTAAATTATGTATTTTACACGTGTTTTTGAGTTATTAGGTACTCTGGAGTCACACGGAGAAAAGAAGAAGAAATCGCTCAATTTGAGCCGAAAGGGCATAATTGTCATTTCATAGGGAAAACACTATTGGGAGACGAGCCACGGTTAAAGGGCAACTCTCTCAGAGGAGGATTAAAAACAGGCCAGCCCATGTTAAGGGGCAACTTGCTTTTGGAAGAATTATAAAGAGCAACCAGCTACGGTTAAGGGGTTTCATTTGGGGTACCCCTTATCAATTATTAGAGTTGTAAATATCCTGGGTGGATGCATATGTGGGGCGCAAATAGCTATACCAGTTCTGTTCTAAACCTAAATCAAGTTATCATTCTCAATCGTTCACCACATGAAACAGAAATATCGGTAGCTGCTGTGATTGAGGGATATGTTGAAATCAAGGGAGATTTGTGATGAAATCAAGAAAATTCATAGTTAAATTTCATTGCCGCAGGTGACTGAGAGTTGTAGTGAGAAAAGAAGATGAACGAGATAGTTGAACTCAGAGTTAGGGTTTTAATTACTCAATAATCATATGGGTTGAACGGTGAAAGAAGAGAAATCGAGAGAAGCTTATGGGTTTGAGCTTCTGAATGACAGGAGGATGTTGGTGTTCATGGGTGAAGAACTACTAAGAAGAAATTGAATCATAAATTGAAAATGAGATCTGTGTCAAATGAATGGAATCGATTCAGAGAATCTGGTAGTGCAATTTTGATGGGTTTAATCGAAGAAGATTGTTGTTACTGATGGTGTTGAATGAATCAATACAAAGAGAAGGTAATTGGGTTTGCTGGAAATGGTGAGAAATCATCAACAACAGGTGGAAGTCTAAATAGTGAGCTGCTGGTGCTGTTGCAATACAGAAATGGAGGAAGAATTGCTGTGGCAAATTCAGATTGAATTGAGTAGCATAAGAATGATGATGTTGAGCTCATGATGTAAGTACTGGTGATTGGAAACTGGTGTTGGTTTTGCAGAATAAAGATGGAAAAGATGATAAAATGAAGAAGCTTCAGCTACTGAAGTGTGTGTGGCAGGAATGGTGAAGTGTGGGTACAATGAATTGGTGAAATGAAGTTAGTTCTGGCAAGTACAACTGAAGTTGGGATTATGAAGAAGCTCAGTTGGTTCAGATGGTTGAAATTGCATCTGATTCATGAGAATCATGTGGTCAAAAGAAGGAATCAGTTGGTAGATTTATGAGATTGGGTCTGTGCTTCTATCAACAGTGAGAATGGATAGATGTATGTTAGGGAATTGATGTGCAGGTGGTGGCAGATTAAAATCAAGAAGGAATTACAGGGATTTGTGGAGCTGGTTGTGAGATAGAAGGCGATGGTGGCATTTCATTGTGCTTTGGTGGTGTTGTTTAGAGCATCAACTGAATTCTGAGATGTACTGAGATGGGAGTTACGAGGAAGGAATTGGGATGCTTGCTACTTGAATTGAAATGGAAATACATGGGACCTAACTTGGTTCGACTTGAGAGAAGAATGCGAGAGATGAGTTGCAAGGATTACGAGTTGGCGTAGAAATATGGAGCTACTAAAAGGAATGGAATGCTTAGCCATCATGGATGAGACAGATTACGGCCTGGCAAGATGGCTGCAAAATAGCAAGGTTATGACCAGTCAGCTGAGTTAGCTAGCTGACTCGGTTCTGACTCGGTCCAACTCAGCCCCTTGACCTTGACCCTTGACTAACTGTTTGACTTACGATTGACCCCTTTGACCGTTAGTCATAACGGTTGACGGACGGAATATACCTTGACCGGAGGAGAATCTCAGGTTGCCGGCGGCGACGGATTCCGGCGTATTTCCGGCCAAAAACCCAGCTTTCCGGCGAGCAAAAGTTGCATAATTTTGTGTGGATTTCTCTCATGGGATGTGAAGAGTTGGACTTGGAATTGAATGAAGAATTTGGTTGGAATATGGAAAGAGGAGATGGAAGATTTGAGAAAGGCTTGGATTTGGAAATTGAGCTACAAAAGGAAAGGGATTCTATTCCTTAGAAGATATGGAGAACATTGAAGCCTATAAATAGAGAAGTTCTCTACTTTTCTATACACACTTCCATACACATAGATGCACTTAGATACACACATCTTTTTACAATACTTTTGCACACTTCTACACACACAATTATTTTCTTTATTTGTGTGAACTCTTTAATATGAGTAACTAATTTGATTGAGGATGAATTCCTAGTTCTTAACATGTTTTGAGTTTGTTTTAAATCTACTTTGAAGTTTTCACATGATTATCGTTTGTTTTTACTAATAGGAGTGATCTTAAAGACATTCATGATTGATTGATAGATTATCTAGGTGTACAACTAGATTGATTTGTTAGTCTAATCTAAAGCTAGTGTAAGTTAGGGGATAAGTAATCGTTTCTTGACTTTTCACATAAGTAGCAAACACGAGACCTTGCGGAGGGATTCCGTGGAGCAATTATGTGTAAAAACAACGTTAGCAAGTGGACCTTGATCTAAGAGTCTAACTACTAATATCAACCTAATAAATTCATAAATCTTAATGCGTTTAACTAAATTACATCTTGAGTGATCTACTACTAGGTGGTTTGGTGAATAGAATCCGGTAGTCGAGAACTTCCGTATCCGGTGATATAAGGGATTTTGGGGTTAGCACTGATCTAGCTGCTATACCCACGGTTGGTGATAATTTGTGACTAATAAGAAGTGGAAAAGAACATAACTTTAATCATTGTTTTGCAGCGAAGAAGGATTCCTTGATCTAATCTCTCTTATTGATTTCCTTTTAATTGCTTTGTTTATTTTATTTACTTTCTCAAATTCTTAATCAATACCCCCCTTTTTGTGTGAAAATTTTACAACTAGAATCTCGTGCTCCTCGTGGGATCGACCTTGACTACCCTATATTACTTGTTAATCAGGTAGTAAAGTATTAATTAATTTGTTGTGGTTACGACACGCATACAAATTTTGGCGCCGTTGCCGGGGAGCATCGGATGATTTTAGTTGTTTTTACTTTTTGCTTTATTCTTGCTTTATTGGATTCTTTATCGTATCTAACTTAGTTTTTGAGAATTGTTTTTCAGGTACCGGTTTTCCATGTATGGTGGACAAGAGCAAGCATATTACAACAATCAATACGGTTTTCAACCTCAACATTATGACAACTTACAACCATCCTTAGGATACAATCAAAACCAATCTTTTGGCTATGATGAATATCCTACGGAGCCTTATGAGTACTCTCATGCATATCAACAACCTTGTAATGGGTATGTAAGTCAAGCACCAAGGTATGATAAAATCTTGAGTGATCTACTACTAGGTGGTTTGGTGAATAGAATCCGGTAGTCGAGAACTTCCGTATCCGGTGATATAAGGGATTTTGGGGTTAGCACTGATCTAGCTGCTATACCCACGGTTGGTGATAATTTGTGACTAATAAGAAGTGGAAAAGAACATAACTTTAATCATTGTTTTGCAGCGAAGAAGGATTCCTTGATCTAATCTCTCTTATTGATTTCCTTTTAATTGCTTTGTTTATTTTATTTACTTTCTCAAATTCTTAATCAATACCCCCCTTTTTGTGTGAAAATTTTACAACTAGAATCTCGTGCTCCTCGTGGGATCGACCTTGACTACCCTATATTACTTGTTAATCAGGTAGTAAAGTATTAATTAATTTGTTGTGGTTACGACACGCATACAAATTTTGGCGCCATTTTGTGGGGAGCATCGGATGATTTTAGTTGTTTTTACTTTTTGCTTTATTCTTGCTTTATTGGATTCTTTATCGATCTAACTTAGTTTTTGAGAATTGTTTTTCGAAAACAGGTTTTCCATGTATGGTGGACAAGAGCAAGCATATTACAACAATCAATACGGTTTTCAACCTCAACATTATGACAACTTACAACCATCCTTAGGATACAATCAAAACCAATCTTTTTGGCTATGATGAATATCCTACGGAGCCTTATGAGTACTCTCATGCATATCAACAACCTTGTAATGGGTATGTAAGTCAAGCACCAAGGTATGATAAATCTACTTCTAATTGGATTCATTCAAGTTGTATGCGAGATTCTCAATGACTTGCAAGACATGCGAAAAACACTTGACCGTGATAGAAAGAACGTTGCACAAACCAATTTTTACAACACTTTTTCTTACCCGACTCGGATCGTAGTTATGATCATTCACCCATTCAAAGGGAAGAGTCATAGGAAAGAGAACCTATTGTAAA
>JAJJWX010003775.1:0-42351 GCA_023529315.1 Papaver bracteatum | reverse complement strand
AAGAAATGCAATAAGGTTTAGGCAACCTTGCCATAGTCTAGGGCTTTCCCCATACACAAAGGTCTAAAGACCCAAAGGGCCATACCCTTAAGGCTAAACCAATGCTATTTAAGTCTAAAACTCTAAATGTTTTAGTCTATATGGGACTAATGTTTAATTCATTCACATGAAAAAACATCTAGGGAGCATAAGGTCTTGGGATCAAAACATGGTTCATGCATTTTTAATTAAATATTTTTAAAAACGTTTTTTCTAACAGTAGAAATTGTAAACATTGAAACAGATTCACGAGTTATTACATAGAAGGCAAGCGACCAACAAGGCAGCAGCATAAGCCTTTTTGAATAAGCAATATCCTCTTAAACACAAACTCTCTAGAATCGGGAGTCATGACATTCTTGTGCATGACTCTTTGAACTCTGTTAGGAGTCCAACCCGCCTCCTGAAGCTAAATACCCAAAAGTGTCAAAGGCAAGGGAATAAAAGCATGTCCATTATCAATACGAAGCCTTTTCATGCTTCGTTATCTTACCAAGGCTGACTTTCAAAGCCGTTTTGTCCAACCGTGAGAAGAGCCTTGCCGATGCCTACTAATGGAGAAACCCCCGTAAGATCAACACACGTATGTTTTCCGTTGGCCCACCCAAAAATAAGAACATCTGCTGGCCTGAGTGTTGATCTGCCTTCAAGAGGATCCGTCAAAAAGTTGACCGACGCCTCTTTCTTTGCCGAAATACCAGCCCTCTAACAGTTACAAAACATGGTGTTAAGCTTGTTGTTGACAAAAGCTCATATGGACTTGTAAAAGGTGCAACTGTTGATTATGTTGAGGAACTGATACGCTCTGCATTTGTGGTAAGTTTCATAATTTTGTTATCGCGGATTATGAAAGTCTTTGAATTCTTTAGCTTGTGCTTGACCTTAAAGTTAGGCAAACTATAGGCGTCTTTCAATAATAACATAATAGGAGAATGCTCTGGTAAAACTCACTGTTCGCTGAATATAATGGAAAACAAAACCTTTCGTGATGTACCATAGATTTGCATTCCATTCACCACCTATTGTTTCACAATTTCTTACTTTAACTAGAGAAATGAATCAAAGATCAGTCAGTGACTTGTTAAAATTGTCTTTTGAAAATCAAATGAATCCAGCCGTCTTTCGTTATTGTTGCCAGAAGAAAAAATACAAGAAGGCCAGTTCCGACTCTTATTCATCAGTTTCCTGTACTATGCTTTCTGAAATTCTTAACCTAATATACATTAACTTGTGATTCTTGTGAACCAACACTTCCATCATATTTGAAAACATTTGAGACAAATATCGCAAGCATCATATCTCAAACTTTCCTTCTTCATTGTGCAGAACTAATTTCCTTGCCATGTTCTTAAAAACTATAAGCCGTTACTATGAAAAGTCAAATCACCAAAGTACGAGAAACCCAGATCCTGTACCTTCTTTCAAAGGATTAGAAGATAGTTCAAGACCCCAGAGATATTGCTGTGCTGTAATAATTTCCGTCATAGGGTTTCCACTAAACAAGTGATGGCACTTTAGTTTCCCTCTAGGATTTTCTTTTGGGATATAATTATGATGTATTGTATTGATCTTTTTCATCTTGAAAGAAGACCTCGTATCCTCCATTTCATTTAAAAGTCGTATTTAACATCTCCACCTCCATTGTGAAGGTCACAGAAAATCCAAGCGCAGTGGGTGGCTGTTACTATTTAAAGATTTTAGCTAATAGAGACGTGTTCATTTGTAGTCTAGTGGTTGTTATGCTAAGTGAACACCTAGCTGAGGTAGGTTCAATCCTCCCTAACAGCGTAATTTTAAACATTTTTTAACTTTCAACATTTTTTTGGTTGTTATGATAACTAACAAGCCAACCCGCGGGCAAGCTAGGGTTGGGATTTTGGGCTTGTAGATGAATAGGACTAGGGCTAGGGTTGACCCTAGCTTGTCAACGGGTTGACAAGCTAGGTCCGGGTTGACCCTAGCTTGCCCCGTTGACAGCTCTAGTGGCTGTAGTTGTAAAAGCTCTTTCATGGTCAAGTAGCAGCGTGTTTTCTGTAGAGACTAGAAGTTTTGCCACTGTATCGTCTCAACCATAAATATTCTTTTTGCATCTTTGATTGTAATTGCAGATTGTTCTCTATGGGTAATGTACGCTTACAATTCTTTTATCTAATCGCTGTTCTTCTGCGTGGTATAATAAACTGACTGAGATTGACATAAACATAAGAAATGACTGTATATGTATTTATTGTAAGTCGAACTGTAGATTCTAAAGTCCATTACTAGATTATCAGGTTTGGCACTTTTTTGTAATGTAACCTTCTTCATGTTTTTTCTGTCAATCATGTCTGCGGTAAGTTGAGTATATAGTCAAGTCTTCTTTGTTAACTTGTGTTGGCTCATATACTTTTCTTTATTTTTTTTAATAGGAAAGATAATATTCATTAAGAACTGTAACAGTTTACATCTATTTTCTAATTAGCAAGAGAGACCAGCCATTCAGGCGAAACAGATGACCAAAAGTTGGCAGTTTGGCAACTAGTCCTAGGTTCCTTAGCCAGAATGTCTGCTAAGACGATGCTATTTGTAATCCAGCAAACGGTTTCTACTTTGGTATTGATGGCATTTATTGCATTAAGACAATCCCATCCCAAAATGATGTTTCTGATTTCCCGCTGCTTTTCCCATTTAATCACTTCCGGAGCTGCTAGCGCCTCAGCCTTCTCTGCGTCCTGAGCTACTGCTGGAAAGCTCCCTGCTCGATGATATTTTCCTGCATTATCAAAAATAATAAAGCCATATATAGCCCGTCAGTTTGGTTTCTTTATCAAATTGATTTTAATATATGGATCGGAGTCGGAGGGGACTCTCCACGGAGTATTAACTCTTGGATTCCCTCCCCTTATTCAACTAATGACAGAAGCACTTCTGGTACTACTCTATTCTGCTATAGACTGATTGATGAGGTAATCCCAATGTTCACTTGGACATTATCAAAATTACCATTCACCGCACACCAAATTTGTTAAGTAACATGACAATCAAAGAGGATCCATGGTTGGACAATTCATCTCAAACAGACAAGCAGACATCTCCAAAGAAATTGGAAAATTGCTAACCGCGTTACTCCTAATGATTGTGGCCCACAAAGAATTAGGTTCAGTTAGCATCCTCCATGCTAGCTTCGCAAGCAAAGCACCATTCATGGTCTCAGTTTTTTCTAATACCTAGCAAGGTAAATAAATAACTAGGCGAAAAGAAGAAACAAATAGCAAAACAACGCTTCCCAACTTACCCCCACACATTCATATTCAGTTGGAAAGATTTGAAAATCACATGACATCCTACACGCAGCATAGCCACATCTTTGGCCCCCTTCTGGACCACTCAGCCATTTGAATCTTCAAACTATGATCACCTCTTCCAACTATTACAGAAAAGAATCCAACGTAATTAGATTACAGGGTCAAGTCAATTAAGAAACTACACACTTCGTAACCTGTCCAACAAGTTACGCTTAAGGCTAGCTCAATAGAATAATACAGTAAAAGTTATTTCATGCAAAACTGCACAATGTAACTGATAATCATATATATTGAGAGACCGGGGGAGAGAGAGACCTAGTGGTAGTAACTGAATCAGGTGGTGTTGGACGTGATGATGAACTGCAGCAAGCCGATCTATTTCTTCTCCATCAAATTAATTAGGTCGAATGGAAAAATTGGATCTTCTAGCTGCTCGTTTCGTTGAATAAAATCAACTTTCAGTTCTTCAAGAAATGTGAGGGACTTCCTAAGATCATAAGGTATCGACTCCTTGTTCAGTTTAGAGCATCTGTAGATAGTCAATTCCCGGAGAGAAGTACATAATCGTAAATCTGGTAGAGACGTCAAACCAGAGCAATCTTCCAAATGCAATGACTGAATACAAGTACCACAACCATGAGAATTCTTGCAGCTTCATCCTAGATCACATAGAACCCCCTAGTTTTAGTTCCCATGTCTCCTGAGCATAGATATGTCTCCATTGATCGAAAGTTTTTTAGATTATCCTGTAGCAAAACCATCCCTGCATCTACCATTTCCCTCACTGAATTTCATTCACATGGAAAGCTATTTGGCTCCTTTACCTTTAAACTAGCAACAAATCTCCAAAACCTTTTGTTTGATGCTGCGAAGAACGGTGATCTGGGAAAAAGAGTATGGAAACATGAAGATAATCAAAGGTGGTTTTGTGCTACAAAACTCAGCAATACTAACGGGTATTACTTACATATCATCTTATCTAGATCGAGTAATAAATCTTACCCGTCTTCTTTCTATATCCCCTCCGGACCTCACTATGAGGGTTGGTTTGCCATCGCCGCGGCTGTGGAATCAATCTTAATTTTTTCTTCGTCTGTGTCAAAACCCAAAAATCCATCACTGAACCCAAACATCCAATCTGTTCAAACCTTCGTCAACCCAGAAAAATCCTATGCTCAATCGTTGTTTTCTCTAAACAAATTGTCAAGTGTACAACCTGAACAGAGATCTTCCAAACTTCCTTTTGGGTGTGAAACTTCTGAAGCCCCATATCATGCCCAATCAAAGAACTCCAAATTTGGAAGTTACATCAACCAACAAAATAAATCAACCACATCAAAACAAATACCCAAAACCATTTCAAGAACCTCAGAACCAAAATCCATAAATAAAGCAAACATCTCTCCTTTCGTCTGCGACAGTGTTGCAGCCCCAGTGTGTGTCTCCAAAACGAACAACTACGATACACTGAACATAAAACAAATTGATGGAAACAACTCTTTGGGTAAATGGAAGGATGCTTTTGTAGTCTCATCACCCATCCCGGTCAATTCATGGGAGACAATCGGTTTGACCCTTCAATCTAAGATTCAACTCAAACATACTTTGAACCTATACCCTATAAATTCTTGCCAGGCTATCTTTCACACGGATTATACGGTAACAATGGAATTCATATTCACTTTTGAGAATGTGGATTTGACTGTGTTCAGATGGGATAACAAATCGTGGATAACCAACTCAAGTAAGGATACGGACTTCAATATAGAAATCTTTGGTGTTCCGTACCAATTCTGGTCATCAAATGTAATGCATGCCTTAGGGAATGTATGTGGTGAAATTTTGGTAATTGATCCTACATCTCTGAGATTACAAGACCTATCAGCAATCAGAATGAAGATTAGGAATTATGGAGGAATCAATCATATCCCACGAGCGATCAATCTAATAGCAGATTCAGGAGTATTCACTGCGAACATCTTCATCGCTGGAGCACCGATCAGTTACCGGAACATTAAAACGCAGGCAACGACCATATTGGATGAGTCAAGGGGACAAACACGTGAGGAAGAGACAAACCTAGTGGGAAAAGGTGACTTATCAGGAACTTTGGAAAAGCTTTCTTTAATTAATGAGCCGTTGGAGGATGCTTTACAGATAAATAAACACTCTTTGAATCGCACTCAAAAACATCATCATGAACACATCACTAAGAAGAAAAAATACAAAAAGAAAAAGAAAAAGAGAAAGCACCCAACGCCGAGCCAGCAATGGACGGAAAAATCAGCAACGGAGAATACAGAGCACGACGTCGAATGTCCGATGGATATAGATGTTTCCCTGGCTTACCACATGGTGGTGGAAGATCATGCTGATTCGCCACCAGCAAAAAAGATGGTCAGCAGGAAAATAATACCAATCCTTCCGTAGCATTCGCCACAAATCGTAGTAAGTCTACAAAACTGCAACCCTCTAGAACCCTTCTACCAGGTGACCAAAAACAGCTCGAAGTTTTACTCTATCACGGAACCAGTCCCCAAAACCATCTCCGACCGAATTACAATTCCATTAAAAAAATCATCCAACCCCATCCTACCAAACCCATACCTGTCGACTGCAGACAAAACCATCTGCAAAACCCATACCTGTGACCACACCTCAATTCCATTTAAAATATCATCCAACCCCATCCTACAAAACCCATACGTGTCCACTGTAAACAAAATCACCATAATAAACCAATCCATCCTACCAAACCCATCCTTGTCGACTGTAAACAAAAGCAACCAAATAAACCCACCCATCTTTGCTAAATATCCAATGAGCCATAACCCATCCTCAGTCCAAACTTCAATCTTCCAGTCCATAAATTCCCGTAATTTCATGATCAACCGTAATCTCACCATCCCGGATTGGGTTTTGAAAGAAGTACAAAGACTTTTCCAACTCGGGATTAGGCTGGGTATCACTTTCGAAACTATACCAAATCACTCAAGAAGATTCTTAACCTCAAAGATCGCTGCAGAAGGTCCGGTTCATAAGAGTTTTTCTCATCCTTCAGACTTGGAAGAAGATTTTGCGGTGCAATCTATTATCACCTTCGAAGGAGTCAACAATACATCCAAACATGAACCACGAACTAAAAACAAACCACTGGGTGGTTTATCCGATACCTTCATTGTTCACCTGAACACGGAGGAAACAAGCAACTCTTCAACATCATCAACTCCAACATTCCCACCTGGTTTCGAGCCGGAAATATTAGACATTTCGGATGATGCGGATTCTCACCTATGCACTGAAGAACAAACGGTGGTTCCCAAACGTCTGGTTGCTGAATGTAGGCGTCTTGATATCTCGCCGGCGCAAATGGGTCAAGCTGGTGTCAAGACAAAAAGAACAAAAAAAGGGGCAATTTCAGGTTATAAATGAATTTAAAAATTCTTACATGGAATGTCAGGGGTTTGCGTTCCCGTATTAGAAGACTTATGGTTAAGAAAATGATTCATCTTGCAAATGCTCCAATTATCATCCTCCAAGAAACCAAGATGATGCACTGCTCTGCTTAAGATATCTCGCAAATCTGTGGTGACCCCAATTATGGTTGGACGTACCAGCAATCTATGGGAAGTTCGGGTGGTATGTTAATCCTGTGGAATAAGAATTTTGTTGAAGTTCAAGACTCCCTGGTAGGGGACTACACTTTGTCGGTTCGCTGCACAAACAAATTTGATGGTTTCCAATGGATCTTGACAAATGTTTACGGTCCTAATAAACCTCATGACAGAGATGCTTTTTGGGACGAACTGGATAATATTTGTAGACTATGGGAGCTACCTTGGTGCTTGGGAGGTGATTTTAATGTGATTACAAAGTGCGACGAGAAGACAGGCTGTTATAAAATTTCAAAAGCATGGAAAACTTCTGTGAGTTCATCTCCCAACATGACCTTATTGATCTCCCTCTCAAAGGAGCTCGGTATACATGGTCTAACGGGCAGTCTAACCCTGTCATGTGTAGGTTGGATAGATTCTTAATTTCTCATGCGTTTGAATCCCATTATCCTCTTGTTTCCCAACTAGAAAAATCCCGTCCAACTTCAGATCATATCCCCATTCTTTTAGACATCTCAGATCCCAGCTGGGGACCTAGCCCATTTAGATTTGAAATCATGTGGTTCATGGAGAATGGCTTCATGGAATTATTGGAAAATTGGTGGACTTCTTTTTGTTTTACAGGTACCGCTAGTACAATCCTTTGGTGCAAATTAAAAGCCTTGAGGGGGAATCTTAAAGAATGGAACAAGCTCACGTTTGGGCACACAAGTACAAAGTTGCGTCTCCTGTTGTCAGAAATTCAAGGTCTCGACAACATAGCTGAAGAGTCTCCTCTATCTACTTCCACTACAAGATTTGGTGAACTACAAAAAGGACTTCGAAAAAACAACAACTATGGAGGAGGTGTCTTGGAGAATTAAATCCAATACCAAATGGCTTCAGGAAGGCGACAAAAATACATCTTTCTTCATAAGAAAGGCAAGTGCAAGAAGAAGGTATAACAGAATCAGGCAGTTGTACATTAATGGCACTTTGGTTGATGACAGATTCAAGCTACAAGAGCACATTGTAAGTTTTTATGAAACTCTTTTCAAGGAAGAAGAGATTATCAGACCTGTGTTGGAGGGGATTGATTTTGATTATATTAATTCCGTTGAATCTGAAATTTTGGATGCTAACTTCTCCGAAGCTGAAGTCTTACAGGCAATTCAAGATCTTGGAAAAGATAAGGCTCCTGGTCCGGATGGTTTCCCAATCATGTTCTTCCATAAATGTTGGAGTTTCATTAAAAAAGACATGATGGATACGGTTAAAGAATTTTGTGAATCAGGTTGCATTGATACAAAGAATAACACAACTTTTATTACTTTGGTCCCCAAAAAAGATCATATAGAAACTATTAAAGATTGCAGACCTATATGTCTTCTTACTAGTGTCTATAAAATCTTATCCAAGGTGCTTGCTACTAGATTGAAATTGGTTATGACAAAACTTATTTCTCCGGTTCAGTGCGCTTACATTGAGGGTAGACAAATCATAGATGGTACTCTCATTGCAAATGAATTAGTGGACTCAAGATTAAAAAGTGGGAAGCCGGGAGTTATTTGTAAAATTGATCTTGAAAAGGCCTTTGATAGAATCAATTGGCATTTTCTTGAGTTCATGATGCAAAAAATGGGTTTCAGCAACAAGTGGATCAGATGGTCCAAATTTTGTTATTCTACTGCAACGTTTTCGGTGCTAATAAATGGGTCTCCATTTGGTTTTTTCAGCAGCTCAAGAGGGGTTAGACAGGGTTGCCCTATGTCTCCACTTCTTTTCAACATTTCTATGGAGGGTTTCTCAAGATATATTGATAGAGCTGCTAACTCTCAGTTATTCAATGGTTTCTCTATGGTAGAGAACGGCTTAGTGGTTAATCATTTGCACTATGCAGATGACACCATTTTCTTTGTTAACAACAAAAAGGAGGAACTCACAAATCTGTTTTCTATACTTCATTGTTTTGAATACATTGCAGGGTTGAAAGTCAACAAAGCTAAAACTAGACTCATTGCTATCGGTGATGTCCCTCTAATTAATGAGTGGGCGGTTGAGTTGGGTTGTGCAGTAGATACAATTCCTTTCATGTACCTGGGAATGCCTCTTGGTGCAAAGCCTAATTGTAAAGATATCTGGGTCCCAATTATTGAGAAATTTGATGCTAGACTCTCTATATGGAATCACATTTCTCTAACAAAGGGGGGCAAGTTAGCTCTTCTGAAGTGCATCTAAACCTCTCTGCCAATGTACTATTTCTCTCTTTTCAGAGCTCCGATCTCAATCATCAAGATTCTACACAAGAAAATGAGGAACTTCCTTTGGGGTGGCAGTAATTATTCTCATTTGATCAATTGGAACGTGGTTTTTGCTAACAAGAAAAGGGAGGTCTTGGTGTGTTGAACTTAAGACTGATGAATTTAGCTCTCCTAGCGAAATGGTGTTGGAGATTCGGGTAGAAAGAATCATCGTAGGTACAATCTAGTAGCAGAGAAGTACGGGTGTAACTTCTCAAATTGGGTCCCAGGTTTGGTGAATTCACCCCATGGCGTGTCTTGTTGGAGAACAATCTCTGAGGGCAGTGCTCTAGTAAACAAAAATTCAAATTTGGGTATCCACTCGGGAGGCATGATCTCATTCTGGAATGATAAGTGGGTCGGGAATACTTCTCTTGCAGAAAATTTCAAACTTCTCTCGAAATTAGATAGACTACAATTTGGTAGTTTGGCCGAGCATATTACACAAGATGGTGCTTGGAGATTCGACTTCAAGAGAACGCTAAACAATTTGGAAGTGGCGCAATTTGCTGACCTATTATGTATCATCGGGAGTAATCCTCCCAAAAAGCTTCCATACAGTCACTGATAACTTACTTGGATACGAGAAGGTGGGCTCTTCATACTTCGAAATACAAGTTGTTTCACCATTAAATCGCTGTATGAGACCTTTGTTGCAGATGAGGGGGTGGATGATTTTCCATATCATTTTGTCTGGAAACCCGGAGTTCCTCCAAAAGTTAACTTCCTAGTTTGGTGTGCCGTCCATGGTAAACTTAATTCATTAGATATGTTACAACACAAAGGTATGGACATCTACAGCTCTTGTATTCTTTGCGGGGATAGTCAGGAATCTCAGGACCATATTTTACTTCACTGTAAGGTAGCTCACAAAATTTGGATGGCTGCTACTCCTTCGAAACTGTTATGACCAATGGCTCTTCTAAGCACAATCAATAGAGAATTGAAATAGAAATGAAAACAAATGTAAAATAGGCACACACACAACACAAGGATTTATAGTGGTTCGATCAAGATGATCTACATCCACTTTGGAAGACGACAATAACGTTGCACTATGATTGGAACAAGGCTACAAGAGTATAAACTCCTCTCAAGAACAAGACCTTACTCTCTCTTAGTTTACACTACTCTTGAGAACACTTAGTAGTGTTTCTCTCTTTGGTTTGTGACTGATTTTTTGGGATGATTTTAAATGCTAACTAATGAAGGTATATATAGGTTCTCATGCCCACCTTCCCTTGCATAAAAAACAAATGGGTTAACCCTTTTTGACTACTAGCAAGAGAGTTAGTCTACCTCCCCTTTTTGAATACTAGCAAGGGAATTAGTCTTCCTTCCCTTTTTGAAAACTAAGAAATTAGACCATCTAGAATACTTAGACTTTCTAGAAATTAGACCATCTAGAAGGTGTATTCAAGGCACATGTTTTACAAATCTCCACCTTGACTTGAATACCATAACCATTCATCATCATCGTCTTCGCTCATCCCCTCAAGGGCTCTCAACACCTGTTGACACCAACCAAGTCCAAGCAATGCTTGAACTTGATACTTGGAACCGGCTTTGTCAACATGTCTGCAGGGTTATCCTCTGTAGGAACCTTTAGCATCGCTATCCTACCTTCCTCAACTACATCCTTGATAAAATGATACCTGACATCGATGTGCTTCGTTCTCTCATGATACATCTGGTTCTTGGTCAAGTGAATGGAACTTTGACTGTCACAGAACAAAGTTGCATTCTCTTGCTTGAAACCCAAATCACCAACCAAACCCATCAACCATATACCTTCCTTCACTGCTTCCGCGGCTGCCATGTACTCTGCCTCAGTTATAGACAATGCTAATGTGCTTTGCAAAAACGACCTCCAACTGATAGTACTACCACACAATGTAAAAGTATAACATGTCAATGACCTTCTTCTATCAAGATAACCTGCATAATCAGAATCAACATAACCCACAACATTTGTCGAATCACCATAGTGTTTATCAAACACTAAACCAACATTTGTACTGCCCCTTAGATACCTCAAAATCCACTTTACAACTTGCCAATGAGCCTTCCCGGACTTCCCATGTATCTTCTTACCACACTCACAAACTTGTGCGATATCCAACCTTGTACAAACCATAGCATACATGATGCTACCAACTGCGCTTGCGTATGGAACTCGAGACATATAATCTGCCTCATCTGCGGTTTTAGGTGATTGCTTTCTAGAAAGTTTAAAATGAGCTGCCAAAGGAGTACTTTTACTGGTTTTGCATCTTTCATACCAAACCGCTCCAACACCTTCGATGTAAGCCTTCTGGGACAAATGCAATTTGCCTTCAGCTCGGTTTCTATGAATCTCCATGCCCAATATCTTCTTTGCTGCACCCAAATCCTTCATCTCAAACTCACTACTCAATTGCTCCTTCAGCTTCTGTATCTCTGACATGTCTTTGCAAGCAATCAACATATCATCAACATACAAGAGTAAATACACAAATGAACCATCTTGGAGTTTCCTGTGATATACAAAACTATCATACTTACTCCTGTCATAGCCATTTGCCACCATAAACGTATCAAAACGTTTATACCACTTCCTTGGAGATTGCTTCAAACCATACAAAGATTTCTTCAACAAACATACATGATCTTCTTTTCCAGGAACTTCAAACCCCTTTGGTTGTTGCATATAAATACGCTCTTCCAAATCACCGTGAAGGAAAGCCGTCTTAATATCTAGTTGTTCTAACTCTAGATCTTTCAAAGCAACTATAGCAAGCAATATTCTAATAGAACTATGTTTAACAACATGAGAGAATACCTCATTGTAATCAATGCCTTCTCTTTGCGTAAACCCCTTTGCCACAAGCCTTGCCTTGTACCTTGTTCCTTCACCATCTGAAGTACCTTGTTTCTTCTTGAAGACCCATTTGCTTCCAATAATCTTCGCCCTTTTGGTCTAGCTACTATCTCCCAAGTGCCATTATTGTCAAGAGACTCAATTTATTCAATTGCGGATGCTCCCCATTCTCGCGATTCTTCACCACCGATTGCTTCTTCATAGGTTGTTGGATCATCCCTATCTATGCTCTCACCTACTGCAAATGCATATGCAACCAAATCAGCATGGCCGTACCTTTGAGGTGCTCTAACTTCCCTCCTCTCTCTGTCTCTTGCAAGATTGTACTGATGACCTTGTGCTTCTTCTTCCTGGGAAGGTTCTTGCACAATATCTTGATCATCATCAGAAACAACAGTCTCATTGCTTCCTTGAACTTGCACCTCAAGTTCCACCTTGTCACCAAGCTCCACCTTATCACTAACACCCTCTTGACTTCTCCATCTAGTTCTTCATTCTTTGGCTTCAACATCGATTGCTCATTAAATTTCACATCTCTGCTGATAAGAAACTTGTTTGATATTTCTGTTGGACACCATAACCTGTAGCCTTTCACGCCATTTGCATACCCAAGAAATATACACTTCTTTGCTCTAGGCTCTAGCTTCCCTCATTCACATGAGCAAAGGATGGACATCCGAATATCTTCAAGTCTTCATAGTTAGCATGCGAACTTGTCCAAACTTCATTTGGAGTCTTGCACTCAATGGCAGTCGATGGAGATCTGTTCACTAAATAAGCTGAAGTGTTTGCTGCTTCAGCCCAAAACTGCTTTGGTAACCTGGCATTGGAGAGCATTCACCATTCCTTCTCCATTATGGTTCTGTTCATCCTTTCTGCAACACCATTTTGCTGTGGTGTTTTTCTGACTGTGCGGTGTCTCACAATCCCTTGCTCCTTGCGAACTCGTTGAACTCACCCCCACAAAATTCCAAACCATTGTCTGTCCTCAAGCACTTGATTTGTCTTCCGGTTTGCTTCTCAACCATAGTCTTCCATTGCTTGAACTTGACAAAAGTTTCATCTTTGTGTTTAAGTATGAATACCCATACTTTCCTTGAGAAATCATCAATGAACGTCAGCATATATCTACCACCACCATGTGAATCAACCCGAGAAGGACCCCAAAGATCAGAATGAATATAATCTAGAATACCTTTGGTGTTATGAATAGCTGTACTAAACTTGACTCTACACTGCTTTCCAAAGACACAATGTTCACAGAAATCAAGCTTGCCTGTTTTATGACCACAAAGCAATCCCTGCTTGCTCAAAACAGCCAACCCCTCTCGCTCATATGCCCTAGCCGCATATGCCACAACTTGGTAGTATCATCATCGAACTTGAAGAACATACATGCATCACCCGTCACAAAGTAGTACCTTGCGGCGTAAATACCATTAATTATCTCTCCCTTCATTATTGTAAGACTTCCTCTTGAGACACGAATAACTCCACCTTCACCTTGATACTTGCAGCCATTTGAATCAAGCGTACCCAAAGAAATAAGATTTCTTCTCAGGTCCGGAACATGCCTAACTTTAGTTAAAGTCCTCACCATACCGTCATACATCTTAATTTGAATTGTACCTACACCCACCACTTTACAAGTGACATTGTTTTCCATAAGAACTTTACCACCTTCTCTAGATTGATAAGTAGTAAACCACTCTTTATGAGGACACATGTGAAAAGTACACCCCGAATCAAGAATCCACCCGTTCTCCGAGCTTTAGGTATGAACCGTGAGAACCGCTCCATCATCACTTTCTACTTCAACATTTGCTGCGGTGCCTTGGTTAGTATTCTTCTCGACATTCTTCAATTTTGGACAATCCTTCCTGAAATGCCCCTTTTCCTTACAATGAAAGCAATAGAATTTACCGGATTTTGATTTAGACCTTGACTTTGATCTACTCCTATCAAATCCACCCTTTTGGTTTCCTCTTCCTCTAGCGAACAACCCATCTCCCGAATTATCTTTACCGTCGATACCCGTCTTCTTTAACTCCTTAGAGTTCAAGGCCGCTTTAACGTCTTCCATGGAAATTGTATTTTTTCCATACATTACGGTATCAACAAAATTTTCATAAGATGGTGGTAAGGAACAAAGCAAACCCAAAGCTTGGTCTTCATCTTCAATTTTGACCTCAATATTTGCCAAATCCAAGAGAATTTTATTATAATCATCAATATGATTTATAATAGACGTTCCTTCATGTATTTTAAGAGTATGTAATTTCTTCTTAAGATATAAACGATTAGTTACGGATTTAGTCATATACCTTTTCTCCAACTTGTTCCATAGCCCGTCCGGTGTCGTTTCATGTTTCGCCACTTCTCTCAAGACCTCGTTGCTCAAACACAATAGAATTAATCCATGTGCTTTCTCCAGGTGATCTTCCTTTTCTTCATCCTTCAATGTTTCTGCTAGAGCCGTTTTCCCCTTCAAAGTTTTCACCAAACCTTGTTGCACCAAAACAGCCTTCATCTTTAGCCTCCATAAATTGAAATCATTTCTTCCATCAAATTTCTCAATCTCATACTTTGCCGCCATCGTAGATCGTTTTTAACCGGAGCTCTGATACCAATTTGTTATGACCAATGGCTCTTCTAAGCAAAATCAATAGAGAATTGAAATAGAAATGAAAACAAATATAAAATAGGCACACACACAACACAAGGATTTATAGTGGTTCGATCAAGATGATCTACATCCACTTTGGAAGACGACGATAACGTTGCACTATGATTGGAACAAGGCTACAAGAGTATAAACTCCTCTCAAGAACAAGACCTTACTCTCTCTTAGTTTACACTACTCTTGAGAACACTTAGTAGTGTTTCCCTCTTTGGTTTGTGACTGATTTTTGGGATGATTTTAAATGCTAACTAATGAAGGTATATATAGGTTCTCATGCCCACCTTCCCTTGCACAAAAAACAAATGGGTTAACCCTTTTTGACTACTAGCAAGAGAGTTAGTCTACCTCCCCTTTTTGAATACTAGCAAGGGAATTAGTCTTCCTTCCCTTTTTGAAAACTAAGAAATTAGACCATCTAGAATACTTAGACTTTCTAGAAATTAGACCATCTAGAAGGTGTATTCAAGGCACATGTTTTACAGAAACATTGGTCTTGGGTGTTTCCAGAAACCCTTCTCAGTTTTGCTCATTCATGGTCTTTCAATACGACGTCCCATTCAGGTAAAGTTGTATGGGACTTAATCCCAGCGGCTGTCATATGGGTTTTGTGGAGAGAACGTAACTGTCGCACTTTCGAAGAAAACTACAGATTCAAAACAGATGACGACCTTGCTACGGATGTCAAATCACTTGTGTTATCTTGGGCAAGTGCTAGTGGAAAGAAGCTTCACCTGAACTTCTCTAACACTGTGTCTAATTGGGAGACCATATTCTCCTAATCTTACCTTTCTTTTCAGTTTTGTTTATGTCTTCCTTTTTTTAGACTTTTGTTTGTATATTCTTCTTTCTTAATAAATTTCTCTTCTTATCAAAAAAAAAAATGACTGAATACAAGTGAATAATCTTAAATCCGGTAGCGACGTTAAAACAGGGAAATCTTCTAAACTCAGCGATCGAAGAGAATTGATGTTGTTGTTGTTTTTTAGATCCTCATCGTCATCACGAAAACCTTGCAAACTTGAGCAGTTTCTAGCTTCAAGACTTTGAAGATTTGGAGTATTGTGTTGGAGTAGTACGCCTAGTGGTGGTAGATATATTAGATCCGGAGAACACCATATTTTGAAGGATGTGAGAAAGGTCAGACATCCTTCTCCTCCTCCATTGAGTAATAAGTTCACTTCAAAATCATCGGTACCTTTTAATTTCAGTTCCTTGAGAGAAAAAAACAAAATTATTGGTATGCTTCTCAATCTTTTAGAAATATGGATACTCAGCCTCTCAAGGGAAAGGAAACAAGAAGAAGAAAGAGGAGGAGCAACCCATTCTTCTAAGTTTTCCAACTCGATACGTAATTCAACTAGCGAAGGAAATAATGATGAGGATATCTTTGTTGCATTAGTACTGCTACTACCGCTTTCTTCTTCTTCTTCTCGTTGATAATAGAATTCTTCGCCCAGACACTTGATTGACTGCATTATCAAAATCTCAAGAACCCTAAGAAATGGAAGCATACCCAGTGCTGGAAGCTTCTCACAATTATCGAAACCGCATAAATTTAATTCTACCAAATTCGGAAGACAATTTGATAATGAACAACCCATCATCCACGTCGGCAGCTTCAAACCTGAGAATCCTGCAATACCTAATTTCTCTAAATTAGGGTGAGGCTGGAGACCCTCCAACACCGTAGTATCCTCCTTCACAATACTAGGGAAACCCCATTCTAGATACAATTTTCGGAGGTGTTGCTTGTCTTTTAACTTTGCTTTTTCTGCGCCATCTTTTCCACCTCTCACATTCTCCAGATTATTTATACTTAACAGCTCAAGGGACTTTAAACCTGCCAAGTCTTCGATGCCACTACTACAATTATTATTACTCGGACTTTCTTCTCCAACCATGTAATCCATTAATTTTTCAAGGCAAGTAAGCCTTTCTATACCTCTAGGCATTACATCATCTACTCTATAGTGTGTAAAAATTCTCAATTTCGGCCAATTCATAATTTCTTTGGGAAGTTCACACACTCTTCCTAGTTTCACAATCTCCAAATTGCAGAGGTTGCTAATGCATGATTCAGGCAACGCTGTGATGGAAGTAAGCGTTAAATCAAGACACCTTAGTCGTGTCAGTGCTCCTAGCTCTCTAGGTAAGCCATCTAAATTCGGACAACTATCGAACTTCAACGTCCTCAAACTGCTGATAAAAGTGATTGAATCTGGTAACTTTGAGATTGGTGTACCTGAAAGATTGAGGAAGCTTAGGTGTTCCAAGGACCCAATATTTTCAGGTATAAGTTCAATAGCCGAATCCGAGATATCAAGATGCCTCAATTTCTTCAGAGACCCAATTTTACTAAGAAGCCAGCTTGGAGCTTTTGTACATCCACGCAATACAAGTGTTTGCAAATGGTAAGAAGGGTTTAAAGATACCTCAGTAAATGAATCGGCCCATGAGAGGTCAAGGTACCTCAGATGCTTCAGCTTAGAAATTGAAGAAGCAAAACATAGCTTGCAAGACTTGTGGCCACGAGAGAGTGAGCATTCATACCAGTCACCCAGCGAACATAATATTCTTAGTCGTTTATAACCAAAGAAAAAGTTAATATGTGAAAAACCCATATATGGGGGGTTAATAGCAATAATAGTCCGCAACTTTATCGAATTCGATAACATATTTGGCCATGGCAAACTTTCTTCTTCATCAAATAGCAGTTGTAAACGACGAAACTCTGAAGCTTCTTTCATCCCATCTCTGAGCTTTGCAATTCCGAATTCATGACAATCTAGAACACTTGTTGCAAGATCATGCACCAAATCATGCATCTTGCATGTCTCAATATCACCCAATTCTGCATCTCTTTCAATATCCTGAAAAAATGAACTCCACACCAAATACTCAAAATATTCATTTCCTACATCCTCAAAAGATAAATTATCTCCTCCACTGGATGGAGAAAGGAATCCCTCTGCCATCCACAATCGAATTAATGTTCCCTTATTTATTATCCGGTCTTTTGGAAAAATACAACAATACGAGAAACATTGCTTCAAAGGAGAAGACAAATTATCATAACTTAATTTTAATATTGAAATGACTTTTTTATGTGCTGGTGTACTCCACAAATCATTCTTGTTTATAATCGATAACCAGTAACTTTGATTTCTTTTTGAACACATTAAACTTCCTAGAGATTTTGCTGCAAGTGGTAGGCCATCACATTTTTCCGCTATCTGCTTGCCAATAGTTATCATTTCCGGAGTCAATAATGCTCCGCCCTGGGACAATACTTTCTTCTCGATAATGGACCAACAAACATCATCTGACAATTTCTTCAAATTATGAATTGTACCTCCAACAACATCTGCAACCTTTTGGTTGCGCGTAGTGACTAATATTTTGCTGCCAAAGCCGCCACCGATGAGAATATTCTTTAGTTTTTCCCAATCTTCCGCATTTTCATTCCACAAATCGTCCAAAACTAGCAGATATCTTTTGCCAGTCATACTTTCCTTAACCTTTTTCGCGAGGACATCAAAATTTGATAGATCACCACATGCACCTCCAGTAATGGACTCTAAGATATTTTGTAAGATCTTATAGACATTGAAATCATCTGATATGCAAACCCACATCTTAAGTTGGAAGTACTTTCCTATGGACTCATCATTATATACCAACTGAGCTAGTGAAGTCTTAACAAATCCACCCATACCTACGATGGAAACGGTGGAAATTTTGTCTTGCTCGGAAGAATTGAACGATGATGATGATGACGGTGGTAACAACTTGTCGGAAAATATCTTCACTATCTCTGATTTTGCATCATCCCTCCCTAAAAGTACTGAATCATCTACCACCGATGTTGTTAGACGGTTACACTGCTCCCTAGTTCGGTCATCATGAATACTACTAGTTTCCAAGGAATACCTAACATGGTCTAAGTAGATTTCATCTAACCTTTTATTGATGCCCCTAATTTGACGGGACATCTTGAAATGATATACAAGTGGATTGGAGGGTGAAACAAAGTCCCGTACTTCGTGTTTAAATCCGCTACCCATTGCATGCCGACGCATGGTCTCATAAGCGAACTCATCCATAACGTCGTCTACATCATAAACAACATCTTTAAGCCTTCTCAACCAAAGTCTGACAATAGCATCATTAACTTGTTTTTCCTCGGCAGAAGTAATTAGAGCTTGAATTGACTCCAAAGTTTCCTTGAGCTTTCTTAAGTCGTCCTTGACACCCCATGCCACAGTAATCTGTTGAGAAATTGAAGAGATCAAGGGTTTCAAGATCTCCGTTACACCGTTAACTAGAATATCTTCCATAGCTATGATGAAAGTATGTGATAGATGGAGAAAAATAATGAATGGATTCGGTGCAGAATTAGCAATATGGAATGTTAATGTATGGACTGAAATGAGTCCTCTCTTGAAGTTGATCAGAAAATTTTGCTTCTTTAGAAATTCTCACGTCTCACGGAGTAGATCGGAGCTAACAAAAACAAGCATTCCAATCGGAAACTCTAAGCACAAATTCTTTATCAAAACACAGGTTATCACTTGCCAGCTTTACTTTTATAAGCAGATGCAATACCCCCACCAAAATGAATTGTTGTCGACGCCAAAGCATATTTTTCCTTTGAACTTCAAGTGCCAACTTTACTTTGGATTCCGATGTTGGAAAACTTTATACTTTATTTTATTTTAAACCTTTTGTTGCGGTATAATAATACTCCATCCGTCCCTAATTAGATGAGCTATTTTGTTTTTAGTTTTGTGCACAAATAGATGAGCTATTTCACTAACCAAGGGATATTTCTAAAACTACCCTTTTAATTGATTATTTTTTCTATAAGAAATATGTATAATTTGATAGTCATGTTTGTATTCGTTGCGTAGGTGTTTTAAAATACTTTTCAACGGTATAAAATTTACGAAAAACCATGGTATAGTTTAAGAGATAAATCATTTCTAAGTTTTACTAATTATTGCCCATAAAGGTATAATTGTAAAAAATACTTAAATATACTCCACTTTTCTTCTTGCCTTAAAATTTGTGCAAACTATAAGTAGCTCATCTAATTAGGGGCGGAGGGAGGAAAAGAGAAAGAGGTAAAGAAAGAGAAGGATTCTATTGATAAGAAAGTTTTGTATGTTACATGGATAGATTATCTTTTATATACATGGAGAGCGGAAAACCAAAAAACTTCCGTTTTGGACCGCGCATCCATGGGCATGAACCCTTTAACACTCCCCCTTGTGCAGTTCAATAACAGGCCACCGCCAACCTTCTTTCTTCCTTTGTCTGGATATGAATCCACCATGGCTGAGCCTCTATTTCTTTGATAGCGATTCAATCTTCAGATTTGTTTGATAACGATTGAATCTTTAGATTCAGCTTTGATAAAGATTTTTATCGATTCTTCTTCGACTATTTACTAGAAATCGAAAGTTAAGATGGTGACGAAACTGTCGAGATCAAGAGAAGAACATAGAAGATGAGATCTGAGATGAATCAGGTGATTTTAGAGTTTTTAGTAATGATAGTGTTTCGTCTTAGGTTATTTTGGATGGAAGAAAAACGAAAACATAATTTCCCAAAATTATGGGCCTATGCATGATTCTATCACCGAGAATGGGTGCGCGCCTAAAATTTTCTGGGCGTAGGTTTCACAGTGACCAAAATATGAGAAATGGGTGTAACCGTAGATTTCACATAATGATAATGATAATGGGTTGCCGTCACTTTATGTTATGGGCTGATAATGATAATGGGTTGCCGTCACTTTACGTAATGGGCTGATGCACAGAATATTAGTGATAACGGAATGGGTGAGCATTTTATCCGTAATTCGCGGATTTAACCGGAACCAACCACATTTTTGCGGATGGATGCACGGACCGTTCGCTAATGGATTGGACGTGGATGAGATTTTTGAAATCCAACGGATTACGGATTGGACCCGGATGCAACCTTGAAAATCCGTTGGACATCCATATCCGTTAGACTAAGGGTATTTATATAGTTTCTAGAAAATATATAGATATTTCTGGAATTTTTAAGGTGTTTGTTTGGAGTGTTGTCCGTGACACTTCTATATTTATATACATATATAAAATGTGTAGGTTCTATAAGAAGTCATCTACATTGGTTTTATTTTTCCATTATAAATTTCAACTAACACAAATCCATTGGATTATCCGCACCCAATCTTTTCATCCGTGCATCTATTGGATGCAAATCCGTTGGATGTTGGATTGGATGAGGATGCCAAATTTGAAATCCGTAGTGGACTGGATTGGATGCGGATGAGGTAAAAAGCGGTCCATACCGGCCCATGCTCACCCCTAATCGTATACATGAGATATTTAACCAAAATGTGCAGTATATACAAGGGAGAATATGAACCATCAGCCTTAGTAAAGAAAACGAGTACTATCTTAAAACGAGGACCTATCCAAATGCTTATAAACGTTGAACACTGCCCTTCCTGACAGCAAATTTCAGGATTCTTAAAATTTCTCGGTTGTTGGTCTTTATTCATGTATCATGTCTGGAATTGTTGCCAACTGATGATGCATCATCACCAAGCTTCTTCATATCCTTCAAATAACAGCCCGTATTGGAACAAAAAAGTTTGAAGAAGTTACTCCGATCATCCCTATAGACAGTTAATAATGCACAACCAAAAAGAACGTAAGAAGTAGAATACGGAATTCGATGAAGCTGAAAAACAATCACATGACATCAGTTTACTTCATAATAATTCAAAACAAACTTACCCAACTTATAACAGTGTTAATCAGCTTGTAACGGTTTGCTAACCATTGACAGAAACAACCCAATCGCATGCAGTACATTCCACACCTTTGTTTCCCTTTCATCTCTATGGTCATATTAATTTCCAGACCTGGATCAGCTATTCCAATTAAATGAAGATATACCGTATCTACCTAACAAAATAACGTAGTGTTAAGATCTGATATTTGGAATTCTTATATAGTTTAATAGCCACACATATATCCTGTGATGTCCTTCTATAGCAATCTGATTCTCAAGAAGAGTTAGGTCGATGGTTCAAACAAAATATACAATTGACTCTACCTTCTCTTCGTCTCCCGGTTAAGGCGTTGTCTATCGACACTCAAATACTCCAGCTGGCGTTCTTAGGACAGTCAATCCTCCTGATCTTAGAAATTTTGGTGCCCTGAAAAAAAGAAAATCTAAGTAAATCATAGTCGAAAGCAACAGAATAAGATGAATGATATGAAATCTATGAGAATGTATATGAAGGATTTGTGTCCCTTGAACAGATTCTACATAAACACCCAACAATATTAACTTTCTGAGAAGTTATATGCTCTTACCACCACTTGTTTAGCATCCATCAGCCGCACAGATTTATTAACGAAAATGAATGAGAGACTATAAGTGGGGAGAAAAAAATTGCGGGTACCTGTTCATCTTCTCATGAATCATTAGGTCTTATTTGAAGTAATACGGGACTCTTGAGACCTTCATTGCAGCTCGATGATTTTAGGCCTTTCTGCAAAACAGATGTATTTGTTAAATACACAAACGTGGAGAAGATTTCAGATGAAAAAAGAAACAAGGAGAAATAGAAAGGACCTGTTGGTAGTAATTGAATTACGTGTCGTTGAAAGAGATGGTAAGGTGCAGCCGCAAACAGACATCTAACTCTTCATCAAATTAATATAGCCGACAACATTTGGGTCTCCTAGCTGCTCATCCTTTTGAATGTAATCAACTCTCAAATCTTCAAGAAAGCTGAGGGATTTCTTCAGATCATAGGGTATAGACTCCTTCAGTTTGTCGCAATTTTGGATGGACAATTTCCGGAGAGAAGTCCATAATCGTAAATCAGGTACGGATATTAAAACAGGGCAATCATGTAAGGTGACACGGTAAACAGAACAGCTGCTGTTGGATTTAGAGTTGTAGTTTAGATCATTATCACAAAAACCTTGAAAGCTAGAGCAGCTCCGGATTGCTAAAGAATAAAGATGAGGAGTATTGTTTGGGTGTAGTATGCCCATCGGGAAATAGGTTAAGCCTGGAGAATTATATACTCGAATGGATGTAAGGGAGCTCATGCCTTTCCCACCTTCTCTAATGTGGACTAAGAATAAGCTTATGATCTTGTCGTCAATAGCAGATAAATTCAATCGCACAAGAGAAGAAAATGAAGTTAACGGTATGCTTCTCAATCTGGGGCAGGAATCTATAGTCAGTGACAAGGAACTCAGAAAGCAAGTTGAAGGAGATGGAGCCACCCATTCTTCTAGATTTTCCATACCAGAGAGTGATAACCGAATTAAACAAGGAAATAGTGATGATGCTGCTGCTTTTGTGCTCTCTTCTTTGTTTTGATAAAAATCTTCGCCCAAACACTTCACAGACTTCATTCCTTCGATGTAGAGATACCTAAGACATGGGAGCAAACCCAGGGATGGAAGAAAACAACGATTCAAACTCAAATGTAAGTCCACCAGATTCGGAAGGTAATCCGACAACGAACCCGTCCACTTGGGAAGCCTTAAACCTGAGAATCCTCTTATTACCAATTCTTTCAAACTAGGGTGTGGTTGCAGACCCTCCAACACCATAACATCGTTCACAAGTCTATCATTTCCCTCATCATCAGTAGAACGACCCCAAATAAGACACAAAGTTTCAAGGCTTTGCTTGTCCTTTAACTTTGCCCTTTCTGCATGTCCTCTTCTGCCTCCCAGATTCTCTAGATTTATTATTTCTAAGTTCTTGATAGACTTCAGGGATGCCAACTCCTCAAGCCCACTACGCTGACTACTATTATTATTGGTTTCTTCTTTCCTCACCAGGTAAGACTCTAAGGTTTCGAGGCAAGTTAGATTTTCTATACCTTTCGGGAACTCATCCAATTTTCTCTTGTGTGTAAGAATTCTCAATTTCTTCCAATTCTTAATCTGATCAGGAAGCTCACAGTTCCTTCCTAGATGCACTATTTCCAAATCGCAGAGCTTCCCTACGCATGATTCAGGCAAGACTTTGATTTTAGTACCTTTCAAACTAAGGCACCTTAGTCGTTTCAATGCACCAAGATCTCTAGGTAATGAATCTAAGTTCTGACAATCCAAGAATTTCAATGTCCCTAAATTGATGATGCAAGTGATTGAATCAGGTATTTTTGTGATTGCGGTATATGAAAGATTAAGGGAAATTAAACTTTTTAACAGCTCAATGTTTTCTGGCAGGGACTCAAACTCCTTGCAACAATAGAGATTCAAAGTCTGCAAACTAGTGAGGCTAACAATAGAATCAGGTAGAACTTTAATATCTGTTCCTGAGATATCAAGATGCCTCAAATTCTTCAAAAACCCAATTCCAGAAAGAACCCTGGGGACGTCATTGCATCGAGACAGTACCAACGTCTGCAAACTGTAAGAATGACTTAAAGACCCATCTTGTATAAAACCAATTTTACAGTTTGAAAGGTTTAGGTACCTCAGGTGTTTAAAACTAGGGAAGAAAAAAGGTACTTTGGTATTCCTCCACTCGTACGAAATATTCCTCCACTCATCCGAAATGCATAATACTTGTAAACGCTTATTATTAAGGAAGCTATTGATATGTGAAGAATCCTTTGGCATACAAGCAACAACTGTCCGCAATTTCATTGCTTTGGCTAACACTTCTGGCAATGTCGTCCATGATTCTTCATCGCAAACCATTTGTAATCGGCGAACATCTAGGAATTCTTCCTTTCCTTGCCTTGCCTTCAGGATTGCAATTTCATTAGGTTCAATAACACTTGTAGCAAGATCATGGACAAAATCATGCATCTTACACGTCCAAATGACGCCTAATTCATCTCTGATTACATCCTGAAAGAATGAGCACCACAACAAATGCTCGAAGTAATAGTTTCCTTGATCTTCAATGGATATGCTGTCTCCGCCATTAGATGGCCGAAAGATTAATCCTTCTGCCATCCATAATTGAATTAATGTTTCTCTGTTTATAACCCAGTCCTTGGGAAATATACAGCAATATGAAAAACATCTTTTAATATGGGAAGGTAAACTATCGTAACTCAATCTTAAAATTGATATAATTCTTTCATTTTCTGGTGTACCCCAAAAATGAGTATCATTCATGATTGACAACCAAAAGCCTTCGTCTCTTTTTGATGACATTAAACCTCCGAGAGACATCGCAGCAAGTGGTAAGCCATCACACTTTTTAGCTATCTCCCTTCCAATACTCGTCAATTCAGGAGTCAGTATACCTTGAGATAATATTTTTTTCTCCAAAATAGACCAGCAGACATTATCTGATAACTTCTGTAAATCGTAAATTGTACCCCCAACAACAAATGCAACCTTCCGGTTGCGGGTTGTGACTAATATTTTGCTGCCTAGAACACCGCACACTAGAAAATTCTTTAGTTTTTCCCAATCTCCGGTATTCTCATTCCATAAATCATCCAAAATTAACAGATATTTTTTACCAGACAATTTTTCCGTCACCTTATTCGCCAAAACATCAACATTTGATAGATCACCACATGCATCTCTAGTAATAGACTCTAAGATATTTTTTAAAATCTTATAGACATCGAAATCATCAGATATGCAAACCCACATTTTTATTTCAAAGTATTTTTCTATGCACTCGTCCTTAAAGACCAACTGTGCTAGTGAAGTTTTACCAAGCCCCCCCATGCCCAGAATGGACACAATGGAAACTTTATCTTGTTGAGAATGATTGCCTGAAGATGATGATGATGATGATATTGGTGGCGGTAACAATTTATCGGTCAAGAACTTTACTATATCTGATTTTGCATCCTGCCTCCCTAGAAGCATTGAATCATCTACAACTGACGAGGTTAGGCGGTTTCGTTGCTCCCTAGTTTGGTCATCATGAATACTACTGGTTTTATCACTGGTAGTCAATGTATACCTAACTCTATCATTGTAGATTTCATTTAACTTTTTATTGATGGCACGAGTTCTCCGTGCCATCTCAAAACGAAATACAAGTGGATTGGAGGGTGACACAAAATCTCGTACCTTGTGTTTGAGTTGTGTTCCCATTGCATGACGACGCATGGTTTCATAAGAAAAGTCATCCATAACATCCTCCGCGTCATAAACAACAGCTTTAAGCCTTCTCAACCAAAGTCTCACAGTAGCATCGGTTACTTGTTTGCTCTCGGCATCAGAAATTAAAGCTTGAATAGATTCCAAGGTCCTTCCAAGCTTTCTTAATTCATCCTTAACACCCCATGCCAGAGTAATCTGTTCAGTAATAACAGGTAGTAACTTTTTTATGATTTCAGTCACTCCATTAACAAGAATCGTTTCCAAAGCCATTATGAAATTAACTAAGATGAAACAGACAAACTAAGATGAAACAGACAGAACTGAGAAAAGATGATTATGAAGAAGAAGAAAATGAATAATTAGGTGGAGGTATCAGAGAAAATAATTTCTTCTTCAGATGAAGATATGAAAATGAAAGTGCAGATAGGATTTATGAATGTGCACCGAACGTATGTAATTAAACAAAACGAATTCTTTATTATTTTTTGGGTTAAGTGGAAAAATGATCCAAAATCGACCCCATAGTTGTGAAAATGTCCCGGCTGTTAGGGAAAATATTAAAATGCCCCAAAATCTTATCAAAATGCCCCAACCATTACTTTTGCCGTTAGAGATGGTTAAGTAGTCAAATTAGCACGCATCTGGTCCCGCACGTGTGAAATGATGACATGTATACCCTTATGACAAACAAGCTGACATAAGGGGGACTATTTTGGACGGTTGTCACTACCAAACGAAGAAGCACCAACCACCACCGCTGCCACCACCACCAGCACCGCCACCACTACCACCACCCTATGTTGTAAAAGGCGCTAGGCGAGGCGAGACGCCAAGCCCAGCGCCTAGAGCGCCCGAGATTTAAAAAGCAACATACATAGCTTTATTCTGGCGCCTGGGTGCTTTTTTTTCCCAGGCGCAACACCAACGCTTAGAGCGCCTTTGGAGCTTAAGCGCCAAAGGTAGAGCTGGCAAACGGGCGAGCCGGGGCTTGCCCGTTGCGGGTTTCACGGGTTCGGGTTAACACGGGTCAAAACCCGCGGGTTGAAATTCTTCACGGGTGGTCATTTCTCCAACCCGCGCCCGTAACGGGTAAAGCTTGCGGGTTCACGGGTTACCCGGCTTGTTTAATTGATGTTAAAATTGAAACTTAATTTGCGGTCCTGTGACTCCTGTTTAACACAAAAATCAAACAAAAATCCATTCAACACAAAAATCAAACACAAATCAAACAAAGATCCATTCAATTTGGTCATCTTCAATCTCTATTCAACACAAAAATCAAACAAATATCCATTCAATTTTAACACAAAAATCAAACACATCCATTCAACACAAAAATCAAAACCCATCTTCAATCTCTAATTCTCTATTCAAATTAAAACTCCATATTCTGGATGATTCCACATACAAAGCTTCAAAACCACCACCAGATTTCCACCAACGATTTACAAACCCATGCCTCCATTATTAACATTTCAGTTATTTACCTTAACAATTTTAGGTTCATCAATTAAGTATATGTCTATCTAAAATCACACAATCAACAATTTAATACAAAAATGGGGCTATAAACTACCACCTAAAATCATGAGTAATTAACAGTGTAAGCACCATTCAATCAAACCATTACAACTAAATTTATAGCTTCATTACACGCATCTCAAACTCAACCAAATCAGAGAGACATCGATTCGAAACCCTTGCCATAGCTCAACCACATACAAACACAAATACAAATTATTTCGAATTAGTATCATCCTCAAATTCGAGCAATTTCAGTCCGGTCTCAATCCCATATTCAAAACCCTGACCTCATTAACAACAACAATGCAACAATAGCAACTGTAATTCTCAAAACCCTAATCTCTAGAAACCTAATCTCATTATGAATCGATCAAATCAAACCTTAAATTCTTGATTCAAAAGCAGTTCAAAACCCTTGAATCATATAAACCCATATCTAATTTTATCACAAAACTTCATTTTCTATGATTTATCCACCTTCTTCAGTTCATCTTGATTTCATCAGATCAAAACCAAAATCGCCTTCATCGCTTGATTTCACTTAACGGTGTAATTAAATGAACTCTCTGAATCGATGAGAAAAAGAAGAAGATTAGAAGAAGAAGAAGAATGAGAAAGAGATGAGAAGAAGAAGAAGAAGAAGATTAGAGAAGAGAAGAAGAAATTAAAAGATCTGTCTACTAGGGTTGTTGTGTTTTTATATCTCTAACGTAGGGATAGGATTAAGTCCTACATAATCCAACGGTGAACTATTATTGTACACGGGTTCTGCGATTACCGCGGGTTCACGGGATTTTGGCGCGGGTTAACCGTTTTCTCACGACCACCATTTCTCTAACTTAGAACCCGGCTTGTTTATAACAAGCCGAGCCGTCTGGTTTTCACGGGCACGATGCACGTTTATCCGCGGGTTTCGGCTTGTTTGCCAGCTCTAGCCAAAGGAGCTCGCCTTTTACAACATAGCCACCACCATCCCCACCACCGCCACCACCACTACCACTAGAACAACCACCACCAACACCACTACCACCGCCACCACCACTAACACTAGAACAACCACCACCAACACCACTACCAACGCCACCGCTACCGCCTCCTCCACCACCACCAACGCCACCACCAACGCCACCACCTGAACCCAAAACCCTGAACCCTAATCCCTGAACCCTAAACCCTGAAACCATAGATTCTGTCGAAGGGCAAAAGAGACCATTTATAACACAGTTAACAGTCAAAATCTGTCAAAATGCCCCATTTTGACTATTATAGGTAAAAGTAACGGAATGGGGTATTTTGATAAGATTTTTGGATATTTTAATCTTTTCCCCAACCTCCGAGGCATTTTCACAACCTTGGGATCAATTTTGGGATATTTTGCTACTTAACCCTTGTTTTTATAATGATTCCTTTACTTTTTACCAGCCATTTTGGACTGATTTTTATCAGCACCACTAAAAGCCGATGGCATTAGACAAAAGAAATGTATTTTATAACCATTCTAATCAACATAGTAAACCCCACGATGAAATATAATAAATTCCAATTAACGCGTCTCCTTGACGATTTTGCATAGATAATACTAAATTAGTGGGTAATTCCTAATAATCCACAATATTGCTGATACACAGACCAATTATTGAGATAAAGGCCAAAGGAATTAAACAATTTTATCAGTTTGCTTTTGCATTTTGAAAACAATGATTAAAATACTTCAAAAAAGATTGCCCAACCGAGACAAAAAACTAAATAGAAACCGGGTACTCACACAAATGTTAAGGGGACCCCTTGCTATTCACCATGGGCGGGCCCACCAATTTTTTGTGTGTCTGGGCGGTTTATGTTTAGTTTTTTTGTCGATCTGTTTAGAAGGGTTGAAAATACTTATGATGAAGCAGGTAAAAGAAGAAAAAGAAGAAAAATCAATAGGTTACTTTAATTTCGATGGTAAGTTCAACTTTTTTTTTTTTTTTTTTTTTGGTACTAATGAATTGTTTATTAATTGAAATGAGAGATTACATAGTCTTTCTCTGACACTTTAATGATATCAGGAGGATAATGGTTTATAAAAATAAAATTGTTAGCTTCAAGATTTGCTTTTCCTGCTATGGCATGAGCCACACTATTACTTAATCTATGAACTGGCTTACAAAACCAGAGATTGAACCTATAGAATTTTTTTTTAATGGCTGAAAGCAAATGTTTGTTATGCCAATGAACTTGTGAATCCACACTTTGCAGAGATATCACCACATTATCACAATCCATTTCGAAAATCACCTTTTTATAATCTAGATGTTCCATCCATTCCACTGCCAATAATAGAGCTTTGCACTCAAAGTATTCGGCTCCAAATTATGCCTCAACTTCCTCATCTAGATTAACTCATTTGATCCCTAAGATGGTACCTGCACAATCACGAATAATCACACCAACACTTCCTTTTTTATATCATACAAATAAGAAGCATCAATGTTGATTTTCACATAATCTGTTTCTGGAGGTAACCAATTCTTAATAACTTCATGCTGACTCTTATTTTCCCTTGAAGTAGAATAAGTAAGAGTACACTGCTGTAACAAATTTTGAATTCTAGATATTGTACTATTAGCATTGGGTTTAGTATTCTGAAAAACTAAGTTGCATCTATCTTTCCAAATGTACTAGATTGTGCACATTAGTTTACAAGTATAACGATCAGCATCAAAACCAGCACCTTGTTCATTATTGTGATCTAAGAACCAACTTACCAGCCATTCATGGAAGGAGCTAAAATCCTGCAAAACAGTTGAGATGTTAACATTTACACCTAACCAGATTGACCTAGCATAAGGACAGTCTCTAAAAATGTGAGTACTTGTTTTTATATCATGATTGCAAAAGCTACAATGATACTCTATATCCTGTTTGTAAACAGATATTTTCTCCCTAGTTGGAACTATGTCTTTCAAACATTTCCACAAGAAAAACTGAACTCTATGAGGAATTCTCATATGCCAGAGTTTTTTCCAAACCTCTCCAGGTATGAGATCATCATTTATAACATTATTGACATAATCAGCACATAAAGTGTTGTAAGCACTTTTCACAGAGAATTTACCTTTTCTATCTGGTTTCCACACTAGATAGTCCTGACCAAAACCTCTTTAGAAATGACAAAAAGAACCGGTGATATGGGGTTATCTTGTCTCAATCCCCAACCAGCTTCAAGAAAACCCACAAGGCCTCCATTCACCAAAACATAAATTCTAGGGAATAAAAAAATTGCTCTTAACCAATAAATTTCTTTTTTTAGAAACACCAAAGTGTCTTAAAGTTTTAAACAAGAAGTCCTAACTTAAAGAGTCGTAAGCTTATGTAATGTCTAGTTTGAGACCTATGTTACCACACCTTCTATTAATTAATGTTCATCTCATTCACCAATTATGAAGCCAATACAATCTTATCATGTATAATTAGTGGGGGATACCCAATCTAATTGGGGGATATTGATTCGACACCATCTTCTCAAAATAGTTATCGGTGTTCTTTGTTCCTTGAACCATCAAACTGAAATTTTCATCATCCACATCGGGTACCATTAGGACACAGAAAGTTGTCTTAGTATTCTTCGTGGATTATACATTGAGTAGCCACTAGTATACCAAATTGGTTCATAGTAACCTGAGGACAAAGATAAATCACGTACGTCGACTTTTTTTTTTTTTTGATCAGAAGAGAAAGATTTATTAGAAAAGTGAGAATGTACAAATACTACCAGAGGTAGAACACACTAGAAAAAATTACATAAAAACTGAACTCCAATTGCGCACCGTGTAGGCGAAGTTCAAATGAACTCTGTTGCCAAAACTGGCTGCCCAAGTTAGCATAATAGTTTTAACATCCAAACATAAATCTTCATCCGTTTTGAAAACATACTTCTCTTCAAAGGTGCGGCAGTTCCTTTCCCTCCACAGAATCCAAACCACAAAGCTGCTAGGTAAGAGCTTCCAAACCATTTTACCATTTGCAGACAAGTGATTATTCTGCCAGGTCCTAGCCAGGTTTATCATTGAGTCTGGAAAGACCCATGCCCATTGGTTCTTCGGTGTAACAGAACACCAAATCTTATGAGCTACCTTACAATGTAAAAAAATGTGGTCTTGTGATTCATTACTATCTCCACAAAGGATGCAAGAGCTGTGAATATCCATTCCTTTGAATTTCATCATGTCCTTCGAATTCAATTTCCCATGAATAGCACACCAAAGTAAGAAGTTAACTTTCGGTGGAATACCGGAAATCCAGACAAACTCATGAGGAAAATTATCAATTCCTTCATTATTGTTTAACATATCATATAGAGTTTTTACTGAAAATACTCCACTTGAGTGCAAAGGCCATCTTCTGATATCAACAACCTCATCAAGCATAGGTGGTGTAGAACCTATAATGTGCAGCAGAACTGCAAGAGAGTTTGATTCTGCATATGTAAGGATTCTTTTAAAATCAAATTTCCAAGACCCGTCATTTGTAATATGATCATCAACACTAGCTTTGTGCAGCTTGTCGATTTTGTACAAATTATTGAATGAGTCCATAAAACAAGAATTTCCGAGCCATCTGTCATGCCATAAAGAAGTACGAATGCCTGAATGAATGGTAAGAGAATAGTTAGCTGTCACCAGATTACTACTCTCCACAATAGTTCTCCAACACGAAACCCCGTGATTTGATTTTACCATCTTTGGAGACCAGTAAGAGAAATCCGAGCCATACTTTTCCACCATAAGAATATACCACAGTTGAGATTTTTCCACCCCGAATCTCCAACTCCATTTGGCTAGAAGTGCTTGATTCATCAATCTAAGATTCATAACCCCCAGTCCTCCTCTTTCTTTCGAAGCCATCACCATCTTCCACTTGACCAAATGAGAACTTTTACTGCCTCGGTTGTTATGCTCCCAAAGAAAATTCCTCATTTTTTTTCTCCAAAATATTAATTATAGATATCGGAGCTTTGAAAAGAGAAAAATAATATAAAGGCATTGAAGAAAGAATATGCTTAAGAAGAGCCAGTTTACCACCTTTAGATAACGATATTTTGTTCCAAAAAGATATCCTAGCGTCAAACTTTTCAATGACCGGGTTCCAGATAGTTTTGCTGTTTGGTTTAGCACCTAAAGGCATTCCCAGATACATGAAAGGAAGAATATCATTCTTGCAACCAAAATCATCGCCTCCTTTAAGTCCTAAACTTCTCCAATAGCAATTAGCCTTGTTTTGGAAGTGTTAATCTTGAGGCCTGCAATGAATTCAAAACAGTGGAGAATTGAAAACAAATTTGAGAGTTCTTCCTGTTTATTATCCACAAAAATGATAGTGTCATCTGCATAATGTAAATGGTTCACCATCATACCACCTTCCACCATAGAGAAACCATTAAACAAGCCCAATGTTGCAGCTTTATCCAAAAACCTAGAAAAACCTTCCATGGCGATGTTGAAAAGCAGAGGTGACATAGGACATCCCTGCCTAACTCCTCTTGTGCTTTTAAAGAAACCAAAAGAAGACCCATTGATTAACACGGAAAAAGATGCAGTTGAGTAACAATATCTGATCCACTTACACCATTTTGTGCTAAACCCCATCTTCTTTAACACAAACTCCAGGTAACTCCAGTTTACCCTATCAAAAGCTTTTTCCAGATCAATCTTACAAACAATTCCTTCCTTTCCAGATTTTAATCTAGAGTCTACAAGCTCATTAGCTATTAGAGTACCGTTAAAAATTTGCCTCCCTTCAATATAAGCACACTGTACCGGAGAGATCAATTTAGGCATGAACATTTTTAATCTATTTGCCAGAATTTTTTCTACAATCTTATAGAATCTAGACAGTAAACAAATAGGTCTAGAGTCTTTAATAGACTCAATATGATCTTTTTTAGGGACAAGGGTAATAAAAGTGGAGTTATGTTTAACATCAAAAGTACCTGTTTCCCAGAATTCTTGAACTGAACCCATAATATCTTGTTTTATGAAATTCCAACATTTTGTGAAGAACATCATTGGATAACCGTCGGGTCCCGGCGCCTTGTCTTGGCCAAGCTCTTTGATAGCCAACAAAACTTCCTCCTCAGTGAAAGCCGCATCCAAGATATCAGACTCAATTGTATTAATACTATCAAAATCTATGTCTTCCAGACTCGGTCTTATAGTTTCTTCCTCCATGAAAAGATGTTTATAATAGCCCACAATATGATGTTGCAACTTAACTTTATCATCTTCGAGTTTACCATCCACATATAGCTGCCTAATTCTGTTTTGTCTTCTTCTTGCAGTTGCCTTGCTCATAAAAAAATGAGTATTTCTATCACCTTCTGTTAACCAATCTGATTTCACCTTCCAGGCCACTTCCTTCATATGTGTAACCTTCTCAAATTCAGCTTTATGAAGTAATTTTTCATTTAGCTGCGCAACGGACAACTCCTCTTCTTCGGATATGCTATCCAATTTTTGAATCTCAGCAAGCATGTACTTCAGTCTTGATGTAGTACATCCAAAAGTCTCCTTGTTCCACTCTTTTAACTTCTCTTTAAGTTCCTTAAGCTTACACCATAAAATAGTGCTCGGGCTACCTGCAAAATTAAGAGAAGACCACCAATCCTGTAACATATTAATGAAACCATTCTCCAAGAACCACATTATTTCAAATCTAAAAGGGCTAGGTCCCCAGGAGGGATCAGAAATGTCTAGAAGAATTGGGATATGATCTGAGGTAGGCCTAGCTTTGGCTAATTGGGAGACAAATGGGAAATGTGTTTCAAAGGAAGGAGAAAGGAGGAATCTATCTAATCTAGACATAACAGGGTTTGTCTGACCATTAGACCAAGTGTATCTAGCACCCTTAAGTGGAAGATCAATGAGGTTATGAATGGAGATGAATTTGTTGAAACTTTTCATGCTCTTAGAAATTCTGGTACATCCTTTCTTTTCAGCACATTTTGTGATTGTGTTAAAATCACCCCCCAAACACCAAGGGAGATCCCACAATATGCAACTGTTATCTAATTCTTCCCAAAACAATTTTCTCTCCCGAGGTTTATTTGGACCATACACATTTGTCAGAGCCCACTCAAAATCATCTGATTTGTTTTTGCATAATATTGATAATGTGTAATCCCCTACAAGAGAATCTGACACTTCAATCATATCTTTGTTCCACAGAATTATCATACCACCTGAACTACCCATCGATTGTTGAAAAGTCCAGCCATAACTTGTATTACCACAGATTTGCAAAATGTCATAATCAATACAGTTCATCATCTTAGTTTCCTGTAGGAGAATGACAGAAGCTTTAGTTAATTGTATCATCTTCTTCACTATGAGTCTTCTGGCAGGAGAACATAGTCCTCTCACATTCCATGAAAGAATTTGTAAACTCATTGATCACCCGAAGAACCTACTGCTTTCTTACATCTTCTACTTTTTGTTCCCAAATATCCCACTTGATCCAGCTTAAAACCCAATCTTTTACACTCAGTAACTAGTCTTTTTGGTGTCTTGGAGACCAGAAAAGAGGAGCATGCATCATCAGAAGTATCCATATTTTTTGGCTCAAAACCAGGTGGATAAATAGGCGTCACACTAGAAGACTCGTTGTCTGTCTCTGCACCGTCTAAAATAGTGAGTAAGGTGTCTTCCAAACCACCTAACGGTGTTACCTTAACTTTGATCTCATGAATTGAAGTACAAGAAATTCCATCCAGAGAAATTATAGTTTGAACTGCAAAGTCTTTGGAAATTATCTTAGATGAATCTTTGATAATATTTGTTTTAGTTACAGGACCCTCTAAAGAAATCTTTGTCAATAGGAATTTCTTGGAATGATTAGGCATCCCTTCAAAACTAGATGTTAGAGAAACTCCCAGCTGAAATATTCTGTCTACCTCCTTGAAAACCCATTGAGGAATATTAATTTGCTGATGGTGATTGGAAGTGAGTGTTCTGCTTAAAGTGGTTTGAATGGGCATAGATTTAAGAATAGGAGACGAGAAGGAAAGATTCCGAGTTTGAACAGTAGGTTGATGAATGGGTAAAGTGATTAAAGGGGTAATGGTTCTTGGGATAGGTTGAATGATGGTTTAGAATTTCTGGCTAAAGGTACGGGTGTGTGTAGAAGTGGTTTTATGTGAGTATATCGATATTTCTTTAGGTTGGTTTTCTTTTTGGGTTTTAGATGGATTTGTAGGTTGGTTTACTTGTGGTTTTGAAGGTGTAGGTGTCAAGTTGTCTTCTAAGGTAATCTTAAAAGCCGGAATGATATCTACTTCCATTGCCACCGAGTCCGTCTCCTCACGCTCATATCCCTTTAATTTAGATTTGTCGGACCACACTTTAGATTTAATCAATTGTTTACTCCTTTCCTTCCTTTGCTTTTTCTTTTTTGATTTTTTTGCACGCTTGTTTGCTTTGCCATGATTATCCTTATTAACTTTAGTTTTCAAAACATTTTTCTTATTGAGCCCATCATGCGCCGAGCAATCCGAGGAAATTGTTAGCTTTTGAATAGAATAAGCCAAGTTGCTATCATTGTGTCTTTGACCACCTTTTTCCAGTTCCAAATTATCTTCCCAATCGACCTTCCTTGCTTGCCGGTTTGACTGCATACTCGGCATGTTTCTCAGAATTTCCAGCGACCCTGAATTATTGTTCCGACGGTTAGTTGATGGAGCTTCCGCAATGAAGATGTTTGCCGAATAATTACCAGTCTCTGTTACCAGATTAACTAAACGAGGAACATGATTAATTCCTTTCACGTTTCTAATCTTCATTTTTATTGCCGTAAGATCTTGCAGTCTTAATGATTCCGGATTTATCAACAAAACTTCTCCACAAAACCTCCCAATAGAATGCATAATTTCTGATGACCAATACTGAAATGGAACTCCATATATTTCAACAACAAAAATCCGTAGCATGGTTTGGACTTGTATTCCATAATTGGGTATTCCATCGAAACACTGAGTAGCTCACATTTTGGAAAGTAAACATCCCCTCTAAATGTTCGGCTTTTCAAGCCTCTTGTTCCACATAGAAAATTGCTTGAAATGAATTAATAGGAAATAACAGCAAAGGAGTGCTCCTGTTAATCGTAGTTCGAAAAGCTTCGTTAATGTTATCCCATGATGTAACCGGAGTTGGTGCAGAAATCACAAAAACATATTTCCATTTCCCCAGAATATTGTGTTTATCTTGTTGCTTAATGGTAATAGACATTGGAGTATTATATGATTCTTCCTTAAAGGGTGCAGTAAGACTATCACAATAGAACGGAGATTTATGTTGAATTGATGGCTTTGAAGGAAGGGGAGTTGGTTTATGTGAATGCTTGGATGGGGTTGAGTCTGTTTTTACCACTTGAGCATAGGATCTACTTTGGCTGATTTTAGGGGGCTTATGATATGTGGGATATGTGGTTTTTTATGGGTGTTTTGGATGCAGCAATAATCGGAGGAAAATTACGTTCCACAACTTTACGATTATAGGTTGCCCCAAAAATAGATTTTTCAAAAATCCTTCATCTGGTGAATTTTGGAATATGCTATATTCGGTAGATAATCCAACTTCAATACCTACTGATTATACGTAGAAAACCATAGGTTATTAGGGTGCAGAGCCAACCCTAATTATTGGGTTCGTGTTTGAGACGTAGCCATAATCGGAAGTTTAACTGGTTACATTACCTTCCGATTATAGGTGCCCCAAAATGAGTTTTTTCTAAAATCATTTTTTTTCATAATTCTGAAATCTTCCATAATCGGTAGGATATTTGGCTACCGATTATAAGAAGCCCCACATCGAACCTTTGCCAAATTTCCATGGGTTTTAAGGTGCAGAGCCAACCCTAACCATTGAGTTCTTGTTTGAGATGTAGCCATAATCGGACGTTTAACTGGTTACATTACCTTCCGATTATAGATTGCCCCCAAATGAGTTTTTTCTAAAATCCTTTTTTTCCATAATTCTGAAATCTTCCATAATCGGTAGGATATTTAGCTACCGATTATAAGAATCCCCACATCGAACCTTTGCCAAATTTCCACGGGTTTTAGGGTGCAGAGCCAACCCTAACCATTGGGTTCGTGTTTGAGATGTAGCCATAATCGGAAGTTTAACTGGTTACATTATCTTCCGATTATAGGTTGCCCCAAAATGAGTTTTTTTCTAAAATCCTTTTTTTCCAAAATTCTGAAATCTTCCATAATCGGTAGGATATTTGGCTACCGATTATAAGAATCCCCACATCGAACCTTTGCCAAATTTCCACGGGTTTTAGGGTGCAGAGCCAACCCTAACCATTGAGTTCATGTTTGAGACGTAGCCATAATCGGAAGTTTAACTGGTTACATTACCTTCCGATTATAGCTTGCCCCAAAATGAGTTTCTTCTAAAATCCGTTTTTTCCATAATTCTGAAATCTTCCATAATCGGTAGTCTAGTGAGGTTCTTTTTACTACCGATTGTTATAGGACAAACATACGCAGGCAAAGGTGTTACAAAGCTTCCGATTAAATTTTAACAATTGGGCACAAAATAGTTTCCAATTATGTAAGGGAATTAACGTATTCTCCCTGTTTTTTGTTTTTTTGTGTCGCCCCTAATTGTGTTTGGGTCGCCCCTAAAAGAGCCATTTTTTTTTGTGCACTACTCCATTTTGGAGGGGGCTATTAAGTGATATGAACATCTACCCTACATTTTTAAGGGGTGTCCGAAAGGTTAGAGAAGACTAATCTTCCCTCACCCTAATTAAGATTATAACTAATCCTAATAACCCACTAATCTAACCCACTAAATAAAAACCTAAATAGCCCAACCGATTAATTTCAGTTTCAAAAAAAAAACCATTACTCCTCTTTTCTTCTTCGTAGACATCATCATTAATCGTCGATTCGAAAAAAAAATCATCGTCGGTTAATCAATAGTTTATAAACAATGCGTTTCAAGCAGACTCCAAGAATTCCAAGATTGAGTCCGGGACTCGTATATATAGCGAATCTCCCAAATTAATTTCGAATTGATAAACAACTTCAAGAAAAGTTGAGAGACCAAATCAAGCATCCAACAAGAAAAAAGAAGTCTGATTCGAGTAAAATGCAAATCCGCTTGTAATTTCCTTCATACCCATTCCTTTTAATTCGTTTTTTGTTGAAGAAATCGATTATAAATCATCAAATTAAACTCATTAAAAATGGCAGTTACAGTAAACATTTCGGCTAGGAGATTTTTGGTCAAACCCTAGATTTGGTAACCGAACTTCTAGAAATAAGAACACTTCGGTGAAGTAGGCTAATATCTGGTAACCGAACTACATGGTTCGGTGAGCTCGCAAAAAAAACTTTTGTAACCGAACTCATTTTTTCTAAGGAAAAACTAAGTTCGGTTTTGTCGATAATTTTTTTTGGTAACCGAACTTTGGTAAATTTAGTTCGGTTATCTCGTAATTTGTATCAGGTAACAGGACTTTAGTCTGGTAACAACTAAGTATATGGTTCGGTTACCTCGCAATTTATACCAGGTAACCGAACTTTTGTCTGTTGACTCTAAATGTTGTGTTAACTTCATTCTTTAGTTATATTTTATTTGACAACACAATATTCTATTCTATTTAGCTAATACTTTGGTTTTCATTCATTAGGAACAAAGAAAAAAGATCTAATCCACACCTAGACGAGGATTTGAAAAATTCCACCCCTTGTGGTAGAATACATTTAGATTTCCGAAACCGTGGTATAAAAAATGCTAAACATGGAGGGGGTCGTTACCGTAATTCAACCAAGAGAATGTTCGTAATGTAATCCAAGATGTCAATAAAGATGTGATGGAAAAATCTGACGGTGAAAGATGTGATATTTCACCCATACGACGTACCCGATGATGTGATGTAAATGAAGTCGACGTGCGGTAGCAATTCATTAACGAGAAATGGTGTTTCTCTCTCCTATCCATTCTCCGATCTCTGCATTATGTTTCAACCTATTAAGTTTTAGATCATGATTTTTTAGATTTTAGATCTTGCTCTATTAGATTCCTACATCCTTTAGATTAGTTAGTTTGCCGCAGTGTTTAGGATGTCTTTAGAAAATCGTTATGTCAAGATTGATCGCAAGTTTTTTAAACTTTCTAAACAAAATCAAAATCCTACATCCCCAATCACCCTCACTGAATATTACCCAAATGGTTCAACCCAAGGAACTTTCCCTTTACCATTAGCAAAAATTCTTCACAACATAGTCTTTGAAGTCGCTAAAAATGGAGATGCGAGACATTCATGGAAACATGAATCTGAAAGGATATGGTTCACGATCAATAAACTCTCTAATCAAGGTCGGTTTTACCTCTTCATATTATTATCAAAACCAAATCCTAAGGATCATCCTGTTTCCTTCTACATCCCATCTGGAAATTGCTTTGAAGGTTGATTTTATTTTGCAACTGTGCTAGGGGAAATTCTATCTGAGGCTACTTATAATCGGTAGGTTTACAGGTTCAATTAACTACCGATTATAAAAGGGAACATTAGCCGAAATATGCATACATTAATCGGTAGATAATTATTAATTTTAAGCTATCGATTGTTTCTAACCTACCGATTGTTGTTTTGCCTACCGATTATATAAGGGCATAGTTGCCATTTTAAAAAATCACGGATAAGGGGTAGATTAGATTTACGTTTGGGTGACCTTTTTTGTCTTTTAGTATCGTCCCTAATTGCGTTGGGGTCGCCCCTAAATATGCCACGCAAAAAAACGATTCGAAAAAAAGGTTTCATCTCGAAAAGAAAAAAAATCATTTGGTGGGCCTAGCCCATTGAGTAAATTGTCTTTCCAAGATCGGAAGACTAGATGCCAGATGGAGACGGTTTTCCTTAGAGAGCAAATTTCAGCTAAAGCGGTCTTGACTTGGTGTAACACTACAAATTGATTTCACCATCAAACAATTTCTCTGTCAATTAAGTTGTCACACATCTCACTTGTATTAGTTGGGGCATAAAGAAGTTGTTTAGCCGTCAGACTTGCAGATTCACTAACGCAGAATCTAGACCAGGCAAATAATATCAATATATATATATATATATATATATATATATATATATGATTGTGGTTTTCACCCGAGGCTTATTGAGAGGAACCCTTCAGGGTTCTTCAAAACACAAAACCCTTCATATTATATGCTGCTGAACATTAAAGATGAAATCCCATGCCTCATGTCAGATGGTGCATCTTGTAAAATATCTACTTTTCTACATGTATCAATCATAGCAGATTAGCAACCACGTATAGTTTTCACAAGACAATATTGTAACTGCTACAGCAAAACTGATAATAATAACATATGTACAGGTGTTGCTAAATGAATCAGGTGTTGTTGAACATGATGAACTGCAGCAAGCTGATCTACTTCTTCTCCACCAAATTAATTAGGTCCGATGGAAAATCTGGATCTTCTAGCTGCTCGTTTCGTTGAATATAATCAACTTTTAGTGAGTCTACAAAGTAAAGAGATTTCTTAAGATCATAGCTTATTGACCCTTCCAATTTGTCACATTTTTCAATATATAACTCCCGAAGAGATGTCAAAGATTTTAAATCCAGGAGAGACATTAAAACAGGACAATACAATAAGCACAATGAGCGAAGAGAATTGCTGCTGCTGCTTAGATCATCATCATGAAAAGCTTGAAGGTTATCACAACCATTGATCAGTATAGAATCAAGATGAGGAGTTTGAAGTATGCCCAGTGGGAAATATGTTAGCTCTGGGGAATCATGAATGTCAATGGCTGTGAGACAGCTCAGACATCCTCCCCGACATCCTCCCCGAGTGGCAGCTAGGATTAAGCTTACTATCCTGTCATCCGTTCCTCCTAAATTCAACTTCCTAAGTGAAGAAAATGAATCAAATGGTATGCTTATCAATCTCTTACAGTTGTTGATAACTAAAAACTCAAGGGAACTGAAAGAATCTGAAGGAGGAGCAACCCATTCTTCGAGAGTATCCATATCACGGATTACCAAACGAACTAAACAAGGAAATAGTGTTGTCGTTGTGCTTTCATACTGCCCGTGATAAAACTCCATGCCCAAACACTTGACTGAATGCATTTTAAAGATGTCGAGATCTGTCAGACATGGAAGCAGACCCAGAGATGGAAGCTTCTCACAACTATGGAAATCCTCCAGACGCAATTCCACCAAAATTGGAAGCAGGCAATTTGACCATGAAGTCATCCACTTCGGAAGCTTTAAACCTGAGAATCCACTTATTACTAATTCTTTCAAACTAGGATGCGGTTGCAGACCCTCCAACACCTCATCATCATGTAGGAGTCTATTTTTTTGTTCACAAACACCAGAGGAACCCCAAATTAGAGATACATGTCGAAGGCTTTGATTTTTCTCCAACTTTGCTGTCGCTGCGTCTTCCTTGCCTTTCACATTCTCCAGATTTCTGATCACTAAAACCTTAAGTGACTCGAGGGATGCCAACTCCTCAATCCCACTATTTTTATCACTGATTCCTTCTTCCCTCACCATGTAAGACTCTAATATTTCAAGGGAAGTTAGTATTTTTATACCTCTAGGAATTTCATCCCTTTCTCTCCTGTGCATAAAAATTCTCAATTTCCGCCACTTCTCAATTTGTTTGGGAAGCGCACACTTGTTGAAATATTACACCATGCTGTGTAACTTCTCATCCATGCTCACCCATGCTCTCCCTTGCCCATACTCACCCTTGCCCATGCTCACCCATGCCCATGCTTCTCCACGTGCTGTCACTTTCTCCCACACTCACACTTGCTTTCGGCTACCCATGATATGTTGCTTTCGGCTACCCACCATTTGTTGTCGTCTTGATGTCAGCTCTCCACGCCTTATGTCAGCTCACTCACGCATGTTGTATTTT